>ML396808.1:1467-73021 GCA_005239525.1 Nicotiana knightiana | reverse complement strand
TATATATATATATATATATATATATATATATATATATATAATTTTACTACAATTTCGTAAATATAATGTATATCATGTCTTCTTCTTCTTCTTCTTCGAGTTTCAATCTGAAATTTAGCCAAAATCAAGTCTAATATTCACCAAAACACCCTCAAAATTGAGATATAAACTCCAAACCATATTCCCAATTGTTTGCAACAACACCCAATCAAATAAGGATTTTTTGAAAATCCAAATTCGAATTCAAAGCTTTTTAATGGCTGTCAATGGTGGAATTTTTGCTCTCTTTTCCTTTGTTTTTCATTACTGAAATTAGGGATTGAGAGATAGTGAGAGACGTAGAGAGAATTCCCAATTCTTTGCAACAACATATAATTCAAATAAATAATATTTTTGAAAATCCAAATTCGAATCCAAAGCTTCAAAGCGTTTTAATAGTTGTTAATGGTGGAATTGCTGCTCTCTTGTGCAAGATACGTGGGGGAGGGGGAGAGATGTGAAGAGAGAAACATGGGGGGAGTGGAAGATACGTTAGAGTAATTTTAGGACACTAATTATTATCATTAATTCTAGTAATTTTAAATCTGTTTACCCTCAAAATCGGATAACAATTGAATTTGTTAGTGGTTTTAAGGATATGGATTAAATTGCCACAAAGCAATAAGTTAAATTTCCAATTAGATATAAAGTATGATAAAGTAATTCAAACTATACGAATTGAACAGTCACAACCTTGGGGGGCCCACCCTTGAATAGAATGCACTTCGATCAGTGTCAAGACACATTTGAAATAGAACTTAAAGAGAAAATAACAGTATATTGCTTCTGAATGATTGTTACAATGTCTTTTACAAATAATCAAACCCCCTTTATATAGTAGGGGAGTCACACTTTAGGTACAATTCTATAAAAGGTAAAAATCCCATGATTTGCTGATTTTTCAGTTTCTTATTAATGTGTGCCGAGATTCCCGCCGTGACACCCGACCGGTTACGAATATTTCAGCCTTATGTTATTCGGTCCGACAATGTTTCCTTGAGCTCATTCGGGGTCAGGGTCAATTTTGGGGTCATGGACTCGATGTAATCGAGGACGGACATTCAGACCTCTTATCCTGGTTCGGTGGAACCCGGGATCGATCTTCAATCCATCACATTTCAATACCGATCTGTCATGCAGTAGACGAGCCTGATTTTAACTGTATACTGATAATCCCTCATTTTCGGGATAGTAAACGACGAGAAAGGATATGAGCTCCCGATTCTCGCCTCGATTCTCCGCGTCAGAAACAACAAAATGAATGAAACATCTCGCCAGTCACGTCTTAATGGTATTAAATGCTCGTCAGTTTCTAGTCGGCCACTCCTGGTTTTGAACCGTCATTTGAAAATTATAAATACCCCCGCCTTCATTCATTAAAACTTTACATCCAAACCTTCTCTACTCTTGTTCCTTAAAAATCTCTTCATTTTCTAGCACTCATATCCTTATTTCTTGAGATCTTTGTAAAAACTCTTGCTTGTCTTCACTCTAAACCATTAAGTGTACCCTTTTAACTTTCTCTATTTCATCTTTTACCCTCCATTTAAAATAAAATGATGAAAACTTCAAAGACAGTTCCCCAAAAAGAACTTCATCACAGCCTGCCGGCGAGGAACCAGCGGTGGAACCTTTTCTTGGCACGTTTATTCCTGGCGGGTGCTCAGTGACCGCCGATTTCAAAGTTTAAAAACCTTCACCTATTCCGGGCCGGGGTGAGAGGTTCTCGTTGTAGATCTGCTCGATCACCGAAGAGATTCTTCCTACGGTCAAAATGGATTACAACTGGGTCAGAAAAGACGTGGTGGATTACACTTATCCCTTTACGCTAAGCACGTTGGACCCGGTAATCATCCAATTATGTAAATGGTACGAGATGTGCCTTGGTCAGATCCACCCCTTGTTCTGGAGGATAATCATTCTTCTCCGATTCTTCATTAGCAAGATTGGCGGATGTCCATTCATAGTTAACCATCTGATGCGCATATACAGTTCCTGTAACGATCTGGTCGATCATTCCGTAGAATTTATATTATTATTATTGTTATTGCCTTGTTATGGATGTTATGTTGTTTATGATGTGTTAGAGTCGGTTGGCTCGGGTTCAGAATGGCTGTAGTGAGAATTGAGACATTTAGTCTTTAAAAATATCCTTATAGTTGGAAAAGTCAACTGAGAGTTGACTTATTGGGAAACAACCTCGGAATGCGGATTTTATGGCTCTGATAGCTTCGTTATGTGATTTGGGACTTAGGAGTGTGTTCAGAATATTTTTGTGATGTCCGGTGTAGAATTAGGCTTGAATTGGCGAAAGTTAGTTTTTTGTGATCTCCGGTCGGCAGTGGAAAATAGGCTATCGATCGTAATGGAATTTCGGAAGTTGGAAAAGGTTCGTAATGTCATTTTGGATATGTCTGCAAAATTTCAGGTCAATCGGAGTTGTTTTGGATAGTTTCGGCATCATTGGTAGATTTTAGAAATTTCAAAGTTCTTAGGCTTGAATCCAATGTAAATTTGGTATTTTGATGTTAGTTTTGGTGTTTTAAGAGTGCAAATAAGTTTTAATGATGTTATGGGATGCGTTGGTAACTTTGGTTGGGATCCCGAGGGGCTCGAGATTGATTTCGGATAGGTTTGGGTTGCGTTGTGCTCGTTTTTCTTAGGCTTCGACGTCGTTTCTTCAAGCATAAATGATATCATATAGAACAAATGAGCTCCTATCATTGTTTTGAATAAATATTTAAATCCATATCGTAATTACGGACCCGTAGCAAAAAGAATCATCGAATTTGGACATTGTATGAGGATTTTATGGCCATTTTATAAAGGTTGCCAGATTTTTCATATTAATTACGAAATTACCCCTGACGGCGTATTAAAAACCTGCACTGTTTGCAAATCTTAAAACCTACGTATCTCATTCATTATAAGGTCAAATTGAATGATTCAAAAGCCTAAATTGATTAGAATTTCATAAGGAATCCATTGGGAGTAGTAAAACGCGTGAAAAGTATATATATAACGAGCAGTATGAGTTTTCTTCTAATTTTTAAACGGGAAGAAGCTCTTGAGGCGATTTTGAAGAGGGAAATCACTGTTCTTCATAGAGGTAAGTATTTTGATTATTAAAACTCAATTATGGGTGATTATAGAACAAAATCTCAGCAATTAATTCATGAAAAATAAGTAGAAAAAGGTGGGTTTAGGGCTTGAGATTTTGAGACCTTTAGGGATTGATTTGAGGGGTCAAACGAACTCCGATTTTAGTGTTCTTTATATGTACGGACTCGTGAGATGCTGAAGAACAGTTTGGTATAAAAAATTTTGAGTTTCGGGACGCAGACCCGGGGGTCGGGGTTTTACCAAATTCGGGTTTTTGAGCTAAATTGATATTTTTCAATTGGGATTCACTCCTTAAGTATTATTTGATGATAAAAATCTGAACTTGGTAGATTTGGAGTACTCTGAGGCCGGCTTTAGAGGCAAAGACACTGCGAAATAGTATTTTAGCCGGTTTTGAGGTAAGTAACGTTTCCAAACTTTGTTCTGAGGGTTCGAAACACCGAGCTAAATGATTTATGACTATTGTTGAGGTGACGCACATGCCAAGTGACGGGCGTGCGGGCGTGCACTGGCTATTTGTGGCTTGGCTTATCCCATGGCCTCGCTTAGTGATTATTCCATGATGATATTTGTGCATCTATTAATGTGGTAATTGTGAACATGTTAGAAATCATGTTAAGTATAAATACTAGGCTTCACGCCGGAAATGCTGAGACCCGAGTGGTCGTATATTATTGTCTCATGTTGTGATTATTTGATGTCATATACTCAGTCATGTTATAGCATATCCTTTCATATCTCAGTCTCAGTATTGGTAATTACATGCATATTTATCATTGTTTCGGGCTGATGGAGGCATTCGTGATCCATGTGAGTGAGATTGAAGAGTAATGACTGAGTGAGGCCGAGAGTCTATTATAGAGACAGTTATGAGAATGGATTGCACACTGCAGTCTGTACACCCCCAGTGAGTGCATTGATAATGAGGGATGGATCTTCCATGGGCATGGATCTTGTCCGAAGCTGTTGTTATGTGAGGGATGGATCTTCCCTGGGCATGGATTTTGTCCGAAGTTGATTTTATATGAGGGATGGATCTTCCCTAGGCTTGGATATTGTCCAAAGCTGATGTTATGAGAGGGATGGATCTTCCCTGGATATGGAAATTGTCCTAGTGTTGTATTCCGGAGATAGATCTTCTCCGTGGGGAATTGACTGACCTTTTTTCTCTGTACGGAGTGACTACGGTCACCGGTGTTTATGTATCTTCCGGTATGGAACTTCCCTGGGTCTGAGAGCCATATATAGTAATGAGTGGACTTCTGTAGGAGAGATGTGAGCACTATGTGCATATCCATATGGTTTCATACATATATTATTTTATGGCATGTAGAGTATACTGGCATACTTGGCATATTTTCTCATCCTGATAAACTGTTAGCATGTCTAAATTCTGTACATTATTTATAGTAAAATCTTGAGGTTTTGTCCGCCACTACTTCTCAGCCCATAGTTTGGGTTCGTTACTTCTGAGTTGGTGTACTCACGTTACCCCCTGCACCTTATGTGCAGATCCAAGTACACCGGGATCCGGTAGTAGATATTGAGCAGCAGTCAACGTTTTCATTGGAGTTGTCGAGGTAGCTGCTGGCGATCGCGACCTCGTCTTCTCATTCTTATTCTACCTGTTGTTCTTTATTTTTAGACAATGTTGTCCATTTCTCCTTTTTCTTTGCTTTATGTTATAATAGCTCATGACTGAGTGACACCGGATCCGGGGTTGGAGGTTTTGAATTAAGTTTTCAAATATTGTTTTAAATTTTAGATTTCTTGATATTATTAATAATTTCGTTTAAAAATCATATTTTACTGGAACTGGAATTTAACTTAGTTAAAAAGGGAGGCTTGCATAGTTCCACAATAAGAGCCATCACGACACCAAAATTGGGTCGTGACAAGATGGTATCAGAGCGCTAGGTTAAATAGGTCTCACCCGTCATGAGCATGTTTAGTAGAGTCTTGCGGATCAGTAGACGTCTGTACTTATCTTCGAGAGTCTGCAGAACCTTTAGGAAAAATCTCACATTCTCGAACTCTTGTCGTGCGAATCCATTGATTCAACCTGAAGTGTAATTCTTTGAACTCTTTTCATGTATTCAACCGCGCACGTGAGCGCTCGGTATCAGTCGTGCACCGATGGCTTGTGACTTACATGAATGGGATGTGATTCTAGCATGTTTGGGGCTAGTCTGGAGGACTTGAGGCCGGATTTTTATCTGTGGCTTGGATGCCGAGATTTCGTTTCTGTGAGCACATGTGATTGGGGACTCATATGTCGGTTGTTGTCCTTATTGACGAGACCTGGTGACTAGATGACTATGTGGTGAGTGTGATTTGAGGGTGAGATGTGGTTATATTGCTTGATTCTGACAAAAGGGATTGGTTGGAGATTATTTGGGATGTTTAATGGTTTGAGTTATGTATGAGCTTACGAAGGATTTAGTTGAATCTCACTGCGGTATTGTGGCAGTGATAGCGTATAGGCATTGTGGGTTATTGCTGTTTTGATATATGGCTTGGATCCAACTGGGGGAGTCTGCCAATGATTAGTTGGTTGCCCGATTAGGTGATGTATTGGTTTCAGTTTGGGGATATATGGGAGAGTATTTAGCGGCTTATGAGCTTTAGACTGTATGGTCTTATGCTTGGCTCTCGTGTGGCGAATCTAGGTTGAGAATTACAGTATTATGACAACGAGAATTATCAATTCGAGGGTAAGTCAGAAGGAACTTGGATAAATAGGACAGCTTTATAGTAGGTCGGATCGGCATGGTAAGGGATATGATTAGTTCTTTGGGTGCTTATGAGGCAGTGAGTTCTACATGTGTTCCTAGAAATGCTCTTGGGTGTTGGTGACATGCGTAGCATGGATGAGTTAGGAGGATTCCATTCTGACGGCTTGGTGTTGTGCAAATAGGATTCTAATGGTTCCTGATGGTTTCTACCACGGTTAGAGATGTGTATTTTCTACTGGCGTGAGGAGCATGAGAGGTATAGTGATTTTTGCTTCAAGATGGGATCAAATGTAAGTTCTTGGCTGGTTGGGTACGTAATTGTTAATGGCAGGATATTCCTCCCGTATGAGTCTCTTATATAATCTGATTACGTTGGGATGTTGTTGTTGAGTGCACGAGTTGCACAGGTTATGGCTTCGAATTGTATTGATGTGTCATGTCAGATGAGGTCATTGGACCTAGAATGAATATTATCAGAATTGTCTACAGCATAATTGGCAGGATAAATATCGGGAGTCGGCTTAGATATTTGCTATAATTCCTGTTTGGGAAGAGGGAGCTTCATGTCTGACTTATAGGATGAATGGTTGTTAGTTTCTACGTGTTTCTGTCATCATCGGAAGTATATGAAAGTATAAGAGCGAGGCATTTCTTGATAAGAGGTTATTTACCGATATTGGGTTGTTAAAAGCAACTATTGTGATTAGGAGTTATCTCCACGAGTGCTTGAGTAATCCAGTGGATCATGGTATTTCATCTTGGTTTACCGATATGACTTGTTACAGTGTGCTCAGATTTATTCAGTTTCTAGTTGTGGGATTTTGATCTTGTAAATTGATTCAGAAGTAAAAATGTAGTTCTAAGGTTTATAGGTCAGGATTTGATAATGAAATTTCAGTTATGTTGTGTTATCAGACCTAGTGGGGTAGGGTGATGTGGGATCACCTCTGAATATGTGCATGGTAGGTTACACGACAATTTTGGTGGTTTTCGAACAACTCTGGGCACGCTCAAGGACGAACGTATGTTTAAGTGGGGGAGAATGTAATGACCCGGTCGGTCGTTCCGTAGAATTTACATTATTATTGTTGTTATTGCCTTGTTATGGGTTGGTTATGCTATTTATGATGTGTTAGAGTCGGTTGGCTCGGGTTCAGAATGGCTGTAGTGAGAATTGAGACATTTAGTCTTTAAAAATAGCCTTATAGTTGGAAAAGTCAACTAAGAGTTGACTTATTGGAAAACGACCTCGGAATGCGGATTTTATGGCTCGGATAGCTTCGTTAGGTGATTTGGGACTTAGGAGTGTGTTCAGAATTTTTTTTTGATGTCTGGTGTAGAATTAGGCTTGAATTGGCGAAAGTTAGTTTTTTGTGATTTCTGGTCAGCAGTGGAAAATAGGCTATCAGGATCGGAATGGAATTCCGGAAGTTGGAACAGGTTCGTAATGTCATTTTGGATATGTGCAAAATATCAGGTCAATAGGAGTTGTTTTGGATAGTTTCGGCATCATTGGTGGATTTTAGAAATTTCAAAGTTCTTAGGCTTGAATCCAATGTAAATTTGGTGTTTTGATGTTAGTTTTTGGTGTTTTGAGAGTGCAAATTAGTTTTAATGATGTTATGGGATGCGTTGGTAACTTTGGTTGGGGTCCCGAGGGGCTCGGGATTGATTTCGGATAGGTTTGGGCTGCGTTGTGCTCGTTTTGCTTATGCTTCGATGTCGTTTCTTCAAGCATAAATGATATCATATTGAACAAATGAGCTCCTATCACTGTTTTGAATGAAGATTTAAATCCATATCGTAATTACGGACTCGTAGCCAAAAGAATCGTCGAATTTGGAAATCGTATGAGGATTTTATGGCCATTTTAAAAAGGTTGCCAGATTTTTTATTTTAATTACGCAATTGCCCCTGACGGCGTATTAAAAACCTGCACTGTTTGCAAATCTTAAAACATACATATCTCCTTCATTATAAGGTCAAATTGAGTGATTCAAAAGCCTAAATTGATTAGAATTTCACAAGGAATCCATTGGGAGTAGTAAAATGCGTAAAAAGTATATATATAACGAGCAGTCTGAGTTTTCTTCTAATTTTTAAACGGGAAAAAGCTCTTGAGGCGATTTTGAAGAGGGAAATCACTGTTCTTCATAGAGGTAAGTATTTTGATTATTAATCATTTATGGGTGATTATAGAACAAAATCTCAGCAATTAATTCATGAAAAATAAGTAGAAAAATGTGGGTTTAGGGCTTGAGATTTTGAGACCTTTAGGGATTGATTTGAGGGGTCAAACGAACTCCGATTTTAGTGTACTTTATATGTACGGACTCGTGAGATGATGAAGAAAAGTTTGGTATAAAAACTTTAGAGTTTCGGGACGTGGACCCGGGGGTCGGGGTTTTACCAAATTCGGGTTTTTGAGCTAAATTGATATTTTCAATTGGGATTCACTCCTTAAGTATAATTTGATGATAAAAAACTGAACTTGGTAGATTTGTAGTACTCAGAGGCCGGATTTAGAGGCAAAGACACTGCAAAATAGTATTTTAGCCGTTTTTGAGGTAAGTAATGTTTCCAAACTTGGTTCTGAGGGTTCGAAACACCGAGCTAAATGATTTATGACTATTGTTGAGGTGACGCACATGCCAAGTGACGGGCGTGCGGGCGTGCACCGGGTATTTGTGGCCTGGCTTATCCCATGGCCCCGCTTAGTGATTATTCCATGATGATATTTGTGCATCTATTAATGTGGTAATTGTGAACATGTTAGAAATCATGTTACGTATAAATGCTAGGCTTCACACCGAAAATGTTGAGACCCGAGTGGTCGTATATTAATGTCTCATGTTGTGATTATTTGATGTCATATACTCAGTCATGTTATAGCATATCCTTTCATATCTCAGTCTCAGTATTGGTAATTACATGCATATTTATCATTGTTTCGGGCTGATGGAGGCATTCGTGATCCATGTGAGTGAGACTGAAGAGTAATGACTGAGTGAGGCCGAGAGCCTTTTATAAAGACAGTTATGAGAATGGACTGCACACTGCAATGATATTTAAATCATGTCTTCATTGGCTTGATATGGCGCTTGGGTCAGTAGGGCCCCTCCCGAGTCTTTACACCCCGAGTGAGCGCTTTGATGATGAGGGGTGGATCTTCCCTGGGCATGGATCTTGTCCGAAGATGATTTTATGTGAAGGATGGATCTTCCCTAGGCATGGATTTTGTCCGAAGTTGATGTTATGTGAGGGATGGATCTTCCCTGGGCATGGATCTTGTCCAAAGCTGATGTTATGAGAGGGATGGATCTTCCCTGGATATGGAAATTGTCCGAGTGTTGTATTCCGGAGATGGATCTTCTCCGTGGGGGATTGACTGGCCTTTTTCCTCAGTACGGAGTGACCACGGTCACCGGTGTTTATACATATTCCGGGATGGAACTTCCCTGGGCCTGAGAGCCATATACAGTACTGAGTGGACTTCTTTGGGAGAGCTGTGAGCACTATGCGCATATCCATACTGGTTTCATAAATATATTTTTTTATGGCATGTAGAGTATACTGGCATACTTGGCATATTTTCTCATCCTGATAAACTGTTAGCATGTCTAAATCCTGTACATTATTTATTGTAAAATCTTGAGGTTTTGTCCGTCACTACTTCTCAGCCCATAGTTTGGGTTCGTTACTTCTGAGTTGGTGTACTCACGTTACCCCCTGCACCTTGTATGCAGATCCAGGTACACCGGGATCCGGTAGTGGATATTGAGTAGCAGTCAACGTTTTCATTGGAGTTGTCGAGGTAGCAGCTGGCGATCGCGACCTCGTCTTCTCTTTCTTATTCTACCTGTTGTTCTTTATTTTTAGACAATGTTGTCCATTTCTCCTTTTTCTTTGCTTTATGTTATAGTAGCTCATGATTGAGTGACACCGGATCCGTGGTTGGAAGTTTTGAATTTAGTTTTCAAATTTTGTTTTAAATTTCAGATTTCTTGATATTATTATTAAAAATCACATTTTTACTGGAAATGGAATTTAGCTTAGTTAAAAAGGGAGGCTTTCCTGGTTCCACGACAGGCGCCATCACGACTCATAAATTGGGTCGTGACAAGATGGTATCAGAGCGCTAGGTTAAATAGGTCTCACCAGTCATGAGCAGGTTTAGTAGAGTCTTGCGGATCAGTACGGAGACGTCTGTACTTATCTTCGAGAGGCTGCAGAACCTTTAGGAAAAATCTCACATTCTCGAACTCTTTTCGTGCGAATCCATTGACTCAACCTGAAGCGTAAGTCATTGAACTCCTTTCATGTATTCAACCGCGCACGCGAGCGCTCGGTATCAGTCGTGCACCGATGGCTTGTGACTTCCATGAATGGGATGTCATTCTAGCATATTTGGGGCCTGTGTTGAGGACTTGAGGCCGGAGTTTTGTCTGTGGCTTGGATGCCGAGATTTCATTTCTGTGAGCACATGTGATTGGTGACTCATATGACCGTCGGTGTCCTTATTGACGAGACCTGGTGACTAGATGACTATGTGGTGAGTGTGATTTGAGGGTGGGATGTGGTTATATTGCTTGATTGTGACAAAAGGGATTGGTTGGAGATTATTTGGGATGTTTAATGGTTTGAGTTATGTATGAGCTTATGAAGGATTTAGTTGAATCCCATTGTAGTATTGTGGCAGTGATAACGTATGGGTATTGTGGGTTATTGTTGTTTTGATCTATGGCTTGGAGCCAAGTGGGGGAGTCTGCAAATGATTAATTGGTTGCCCGATTAGGTGTTGTATTGGTTTTAGTTTGGGGATATTTGGGAGAGTATATAGCGGCTTATGAGATTTAGATTGTATGGTCTTATGCTTGGCTCTCGTGTGGCGAATCTAGGTTGATAATTACAGTATTATGACAAGGAGAATTATCAATTCGAGGGTAAGTCAGAAGGAACTTGGATAAATATGACAGCTTTATAGTAGGTCGGATCGGCATGGTAAGGGATATGATTAGTTCTTTGGGTGCTTATGAGGCAATGAGTTCTACATGTGTTCCTAGCAATGCTCTTGGGTGTTGGTGACCTGCGTAGCATGGTTGAGTTAGGAGGATTCAGTTCTGACGGCTTGGTGTTGTGCAAATAGGATTCTAATGGTTCCTGATGGTTTCTACCACGGTTAGAGATGTGTATTTTCTACTGGCGTGGGGAGCATGAGAGGTATAGTGATTTTTGCTTCGAGATGGGATCTAATGTAAGTTCTTGGCTGGTTGGGTACGTAATTGTTAATGGCAGGATAGTCCTCTCGTGTGAGTATCTTATATAATCTAATTACGTTGGGATGTTGTTGTTTAGTGTACGAGTTGCACAGGTTATGGCTTCGAATTTTATTGATGTGTCATGTCAGATGAGGTCATTGGACCTAGAATGAATATTGTCAGAATTGTCTACAGCATAGTTGGAAGGATAAATATCGGGAGTCGGCTTAGAAATTTGCTATAATTCCTGTTTGGGAAGGGGGAGCTTCATGTCTGACTGATCATACGAATGGTTGTTAGTTTCTATGTGTTTCTGTCATCATCGGCAGTATATGAAAGTATAAGAGCGAGGCATTTCTTGATAAGAGGTTATTTACCGGTATTGGATTGTTAAAAGCAACTATTGTGATTAGGAGTTATCGCCACGAGTGCTTGAGTCATGTAGTGGATCATGGTATTTCATCTTGGGTTACGGATATGACTTGTTACAGTGTGCTCAGATTTATTCAGTTTCTAGTTGTGGGATTTTTATCTTGGAAATTGATTTAGAAGTGAAAATGTAGTTCTAAGGTTTATAGGTCAGGATTTGATAATGAAATTTCAGTTATGTTGTGTTACCAGACCTATATGGGGTAGGGTGATGTGGGATCACCTCCGAATATGTGCATGGTAGGTTACACGACAATTTTGGTGGTTTTCGAACAACTCTGGGCACGTTCGAGGACGAACATATGTTTAAGTGGGGGAGAATGTAACGACCCGGTCGGTCGTTCCGTAGAATTTACTATATTATTGTTGTTATTGACTTGTTATGGGTTGGTTATGTTGTTTATGATTTGTTAGAGTCGGTTGGCTCGGGTTCAGAATGGCTGTAGTGAGAATTGAGACATTTTGTCTTTAAAAATTGCCTTATAGTTGGAAAAGTCAACTGAGAGTTGACTTATTGGAAAACGACCTCGGAATGCGAATTTTATGGCTCGGATAGCTTCGTTAAGTGATTTGGGACTTAGGAGTGTGTTCAGAATATTTTTGTGATGTCTGGTGTAGAATTAGGCTTGAATTGGCGAAAGTTAGTTTTTTGTGATTTCCGGTCAGCAGTGGAAAATAGGCTATCAGGATCGGAATGGAATTCCGGAAGTTGGAACAGGTTCGTAATGTCATTTTGGATATGTGCAAAATATCAGGTCAATAGGAGTTGTTTTGGATAGTTTCGGCATCATTGGTGGATTTTAGAAATTTCAAAGTTTTTAGGCTTGAATCCAATGTAAATTTGGTGTTTTGATGTTAGTTTTTGGTGTTTTGAGAGTGAAAATAAGTTTTAATGATGTTATGGGATGCGTTGGTAACTTTGGTTGGGGTCCCGAGGGGCTCGGGATTGATTTCGGATAGGTTTGCGCTGCGTTGTGCTCGTTTTTCTTATGCTTTGACGTCGTTTCTTCAAGCATAAATGATATCATATTGAACAAATAAGCTTCTATCACTATTTGGATGAAGCTTTAGATCTGTATCGTAATTACGGACACTTATCAAAAAGAATCGTCGAATTATGACATCATATGAGGATTTTATGGTCATTTTACCAAGGTTGCCAGATTTTTTATATTAATTACGAAATTACCCCTGACGGCGTATTAAAAACCTACACTGTTTGCAATTCTTAAAACCTACATATCTCCTTCATTACAAGGTTAAATTGAATGGTTCAAAAGCCTAAATTGATTATAATTTCACAAGTAATCCATTGGGAGTAGTAAAAAGCGCGAACAATATATATATAACGAGCAGTCTGAGTTTTCTTCTAAATTTTGAACGGGAAGAAGCTCTTGAGGCGATTTTTGAAGAGGGAAATCAGTGTTCTTCATAGAGGTAAGTGTTTTGATCATTAAAACGCATTTATGGGTGATTATAGAACACAATCTCAGCAATTAATTCATGAAAAATAGGTAGAAAAATGTTGGTTTAGGGCTTGAGATTTTGAGACCTTATTGATTTGAGGGGTCAAACGAACTCCGATTTTAGTGTACTTTATATGTACGGACTCGTGAGATAATGAAAAACAGTTTGGTATAAAAAATTTTGAGTTTCGGGACGCGAACCCGGGGGTCGGTTTTTGACCAAATTCGGGTTTTTGAGCTAAATTTTTATTTTTCAATGGGGATCCACTCCTTAAGCATAATTTGATTATAAAAATCTGAACTTGGTCGATTTGGAGTACTTAGAGGCCGGATTTAGAGGCAAAGGCACTGCGGAATAGTATTTTAGCCGGTTTTGAGGTAAGTAACGTTTCCAAACTTCGTTCTGGGGGTTCGAAACCCCAAGCTAAATGATTTATGACTATTGTTGAGGTGATGCACATGCCAAGTGACGGTCGTGTGGGCGTGCACCGGGTATTTGTGGTCTGGCTTATCCCATGGCCTCGCTTAGTGATTATTCCATGATGATATTTATGCATCTATTAATATGGTAATTGTGAACATGTTAGAAATCATGTTAAGTATAAATGCTAGGATTCACGCCGGAAATGCTGAGACCCGAGTGGTCGTATATTGATGTCTCATGTTGTGATTATTTGATGTCATATACTCAGTCCTGTTATAGCATATCATTTCATATCTCAGTCTCAGTATTGGTAATTACATGCATATTTATCATTGTTTCGGGCTGATGGAGGCATTCGTGATCCATGTGAGTGAGACTGAAGAGTAATGACTGAGTGAGGCCGAGAGCTTGTTATAGAGACAGTTATGAGAATGGACTGCACACTACAGTGATATTTAAATCATGCCTTCATTGTCTTGATATGGCGCTTGGGCCACTAGGGCCCCTCCGGAGTCTTTACACCCCCAGTGAGCGCATTGATGATGAGGGACAGATCTTCCCTACGCATGGATCTTGTCCGAAGCTGATGTTATGTGAGGGATGGATCTTCCCTAGGCATGGATTTTGTCCGAAGTTGATGTTATGTGAGGGATGGATCTTCCCTGGGCATGGATCTTATCCGAAGCTGATGTTATGAGAGGGATGGATCTCCCTGGATATGGAAATTGTCCGAGTGTTGTATTCCGAAGATGGATCTTCTCCGTGGGGACTTGACTGGACTTTTTCCTCAGTACGGAATGACTACGGTCACCGGTGTTTATGCATCTTCCGGGATGGAACTTCCTTGGGCCTGAGAGCCATATATAGTACTGAGTGGACTTCTGTGGGAGAGCTGTGAGCACTATGCGCATATCCATACTGGTTTCATAAATATATTTTTTTATGGCATGTAGAGTATACTGGCATACTTGGCAGATTTTCTCATCCTGATAAACTGTTAGCATGTCTAAATTCTGTACATTATTTATTGTAAAATCTTGAGGTTTTGTCCGTCACTACCTCTCAGCCCATAGTTTGGGTTTGTTACTTCTGAGTTGGTGTACTCACGTTACCCCCTGTACCTTGTGTGCAGATCCAGGTACACCGGGATCCGGTAGTGGATATTGAGTAGCAGTCAACATTTTCATTGAAGTTGTCGAGGTAGCAGCTGGCGACTGCGACCTCGTCTTCTCTTTCTTATTCTACCTGTTGTTCTTTATTTTTAGACAATGTTGTCCATTTCTCCTTTTTCTTTGCTTTATGTTATAGTAGCTCATGACTGAGTGACACCGGATCTGGGGTTGGAGGTTTTGAATTTAGTTTTCAAATATTGTTTTAGATTTCATATTTCTTGATATTATTAATAAATTTGTTTAAAAATCACATTTTTACTGGAAATGGAATTTAGCTTAGTTAAAAAGGGAGGCTTGCCTGATTCCCTGACAGGCGCCATCACGACTCCGAAATTGGGTCGTGACAGTTCCCGATTCTTCTAGAGGGCTGATTATACTTGTGCATCGGGCTAGTAAATCCCCATTCTCGAGCATCTATGAAAAGCGAGACCGAGGTTGGCTAGGCCGATTTGTCCGAATGAGGACCTCGGACCTAATCCCAACCGAGTACATGTCGTTCCGCGAGGAGTGGAACACAAAACGTAAGCAAAGTTTTGTTTTTCCCAGAATTTTAGTTTTTACTATCTTTTTTATCTTTCTTACTGATGTTTGGTGGCGATGCAGCTGTTGCTCGGGTCCTGGATGTATTTCCTTGACTCAAAGAGTGGGTCGAGGGCATTGTGTCACATATATCGTATTCCGAGTGTGTACGCCGTGAACTTTCGAAGGGCCGGTGGGAGGCCCGTTCTCACAGTGAGATTCTTCTCTTGAGTGGACAACATTTGGACTTCCCCTGTGCTGCTGATCTCTTACTCATTTCTTTTATTTCTTTGCAAGTCTTTCCAAGAATGTCACAGTGAGGCCTACATCCGACAACCAGGACTGCCCTGCCGAGTCCAGTCCCCGAGACAGGGTGAGGATATGAAGAGAAAAAGGGCCCCAAGTTCTCCAAACTCGGAGAAGAAAAAACCAAAAAGGAGGCTGGTGCGCAAATCCAAGGAAAGCACTAACGTCCGAGAGCTCCCATCGGACTCACTCCATCGCCTAAGGGATGAGTCCGGAGAAGAATAAGCCTCCAAACTCGTGACGCACGTGCGAAGCGATGCCGAACTGCCACAAATCAAGGGGGCCGATGAAGAGGCAGTGGCTGAGGTCTCCAAACCAGAAAGGGGCAAGGCCGTTTTGCCCCAAGTTAGGGAGGCCAACAAAGAGACCGCGACCGGTGCTTCTCGGGCGGAGGACAATTCCCCGAAGAATGTACTCAGAGTGATAGATCTCTCTGAGTCACCTTCATTTACCGATTCCATGATCAACGAGGCCCAAACGGTGGGAGGACACTCTAACGAGGGTCCCCCAAGGGGTGGCAGACTCCGTTTACAACATTTTTGATGGTTTAGACTCTACCGCCACGTAGGATGTCACCAGGCTGGGTGATTTACCGGTGCCAAGGAAGAGTCCATCTTCGGGAACCATCGGGCCTTCTTCAAGTCCGAAACAAGTCAACTGGTTCCCAGCTCAGAGTGTGAACCCTGACCAGAAGCGGTCGATTATCATGTCTATTCCGGAGGATGCCCATGTCCTCTCTGCCCCCGTAGGGTAGCCAGTTATCTTCAGTGCCTTGTGACCGAATAGGATCAAGCCAAGATGAACAAGGTGGATGCACCCTTCCTGTTTGATAAATCCCAACAAGTGTTAAACCGGGTAACTTCGGATGCCTCCTGATGATTTCTATTATGTACTCTAGATAAGTCGTAAATAATCATAACTTTTTTCTATGTGTTTGTAGGCCTCATTGCTTCATGATGAGACTTTTCTCCGATATCGAGAAGAGTTAAACCAAAATAAGGCCGAGATCTGAGGTCTCATTGAGAAGAGGGATGCTTACAAGCTTCTCAGTGAGCAACGTGAGAGGGAGGTCAAGAAACTCCAAGTTGAGCTAGAGGCGGCTCAGAAGGAGCATGCCGACCTAGTCGAGCAGGTAAGAAGAGTATTTCAGATTAGTGATTATGAGTCATATACGGTAGCTAATGGTCCGAACCTGCAGGTCCAACAGAAGGTAGACTAGATAGGACAGCTCTGGGCAGAGGTGGATACAGTAAAGGTCGAGGCCGAAGAATGGAAAAAGAACATGGAACGCTTGGCCTCGGAAAAGGAGGCCTCCCGGGCACAACTGGCTTCGGCTGAGGTCCAGCTTTGAGCTGTAAAGGAGAAGTCCTAGGTGCAGGCCAAAAAAATCGAGGAGCTCCAGTCTCAGCTGAATTCGTCCATCTCCGATCAAGAAAATCTGGCCAAGGAGCTTGAAACGGCCAAGTCGGAGGCCAAAGTAATTAAAGTTTATTCCAATGAGATGGTGGCCATTTATAAGGCCGATGCCGAGGCGGCTCAGGTTCGAGAAAAGGATATCATTAAGCACGCGAAGTTGCAGTCTCGAAGGGAGGCTCTTGAGGAAATTCATGCTCGGAGTTTCGACTTATCGACTGAGATTGAGAGTGCCAAAGAGCTCGACTGACGAGGAGTCTGAAGATTTGGCCAAGTCCAAGGGTGGCGGAGACCTTGATTGTGATGATGTTGCCACCGACGAAGACTAGGCCACTTAGGCCCTTTTTAGAAGTTTTTGTTTTTTGTATTATCCTTTTGTTGAGGCCGTTTGGCCTGTGTAAAAATTTGCATCGGGGTTGTTTGGCCCTTGTAAAAGAATTTTTTGATATGTATATAAGGCTTTTTCCCTTCAACAGATTTTGAATTTTCCCTTTACTTTATTACTTATATTTTCAAAGATCAAAATGCTTTAGCATGAAATAGTTAGGTCATGTTCGGAGGTTCGAACAAACCTTGCCTTCAACTTTATTTCATTTTAAGGTATCGTGTGGGTTCGGTGTGACCGAATTTTTTTTTTTCAAAGTACTTAGACTTTTTTAGATCATAGTATGTCGAGGGTAGTCTTTAGAATTGGTTAAGAAATTTTAAGGCCCTTTTGTTTTTGTTATGGGTATCGGACGTCTTCGAGCTGTGCTAATATGGCCATAACCTTTTTAGTTTTAGTGTTTCCACGTATTAATATCTTTATCCCGAGTTATCGGGGCTTGCCTAAGATGACAGTCCCCAAGTAGGGGTGGCCTTAGGATTTAAAATTTGGGCGTTGCCTAATAGGTCTTATGCCCCCGAGCTCTAATTAAAATCCGGGCATTGCATAATAGGACTTATGCCCCAAAGCTCTGATAGCTCAGACCGTTCGAGGTTGTTTTCGGACGATAGTCCCCGAGTGAGAGTGATTGTTTGAGCTCGGATGAAGGTGACCCTTGGGCTCGATACCTTTAGGGTATCGGATGTAGGAAATTCCATGAGAAAATGCAAGAAAAATTTTAAAGGACAAGATATTTATCCGCAAGGAAGAGACTTCTTTTTATTATTGTGCATAATAGTTATACATGTGTAAATGATTTATGCTAGGACTTCGAGCAATCTATGCGGGCACGGTTCATTTGACCGTTTGTCCCTTACAATAAATCCTATCGATCGAGACCCTTCGGTCACGAAGTTTCTTCCCTTGCTAAAGTCGATATCTGAGGGTAATGTCCCCCAATATTCGAGGTTGATCATAGAGAAGCCTCGGATACTGTTAATGTGATCTTTGACACTGATTCATGACCGGTCTTTGATTCTAAGCTAGCACGATCCATTGTTTCCTGGTTAAAAAATATGTTGGAAAACCAATTTGGGACAAAACCGGTTCAAGGGAAAAAGAGTGCGACGCGTTCTTTCAAGCCTAAAAGTTTTGTATCGCTCCTTGTCGGTTACCTTCAAATGTCAGTTCAAAATATAAGTAAAATAAAACGAATAAAGTCGTATCTTAGCAGTAATATCATTTCAAGTGAGTTATATACCAGTTGCTTGGTAGTTGTTCGCCATTCATTTTTTCGATTTTGTAGGACCCCTTTCTAGTGATTTCGATGATATGATACGGCCCTTCCCAGTTCGGACCCAACTTCCCTTCATTCAGGTTTCGTGTGTTCAGCGTGACCTTCCTTAATACTAAGTCCTCGATGTTGAAGTATCGAAGGTTGGCCCTTCAGTTGTAATATCTCTCGATCTGTTGCTTTTGGGTAGCCAACTGAATGAGGGAGGCTTTGCGCTTTTATCCAATAGCTCCAGGATCGTACTCATGGCCTTGTCATTTGATTCCTTTGTTGCATATTGGAATCTGATACTTAGTTCTCCGACTTCGACCGGTATTAGAGCTTCGGCGTCGTAAACCAATGAGAACGGGGTGGCCCTAGTACTATATTTCAAGGTCGTACAGTATGCCCATAGGACTTCGGGTAGGATTTCCTTCCATTTTCCTTTGGCGTCAGTTAACCTCTTTTTAAGGTTTTGGAGTATGGTTTTATTGATCGATTCTGCTTGTCCATTCCCACTAGGGTGATAGGGTGTTGATAGGATCCTTTTGATATTGTGATCTTCAAGAAATTTGGTTACTTTATTATTGTCGCTCCCTATTTTCTCGCAAAAGCGGGTTTCGACACGTGACAACTCTTTTAAATAGTATTTAAAAAGAATATTCGCTACCTAACGATTTTTGAGGTGCGTTAGGGAACCTATTTGAAAATAACTCTATTTAACTAGTCAACGCCAGCAAAGATCGGGTAAGGGCTCAAATTACCTCAAAGAGAAGGTGTTAGGTACTCTTCGAGGTCCACAACTGTGTTCCGAATTTTAGAATATGTGGATTATATAGCTAAGCTAGGTGATCAAATAAATAGAAGGATGTTCAGAAGTCGTAGAGTCTTGTTAAACATATGAGAATCGATACAAGTCTTAATGACTATGTATGTACAAACCACGTTGATCTATATTAAGTATGGATAACATGCACATAAATAAAAGGAGGGGGGTCCAAAGTTTTTTAACCTAAAGGATCACCCCGTGCAACATAAATAATACTTCGTAACTCCCTTTAGGTAGGGGTTGCTCATATTATTCAGCATGCACAGAATATTATCTCCTGCTACCGGATTACTATGTCGAAGTTGTTTACATAAAGGCGTTCTAATTCATTTCTAAGTTGTACCCTATGCGTGCACTACCCGTCTCATGCCTATGGTTCAGGAGGCTTTGGACCTACTACTTGGTAGTTCTAAACTCAACTCAGGTGCTCAAAATGATAAAAGCAGGAGACAATCAAAAACAGATAGGGCTGCATATAATGGCAATAAAAGGCTCAAGTAACCTCCACACATAAATAGGAAAAGCACGCAGACAGATTTCTGGTTAGGCAATATGTGGCATTAAGACGTGTTGGAATCGTTAAGTCCTATAGGCATGATTTCTATGTGATTCTGGATTCCATTATTATATAGGCAGCGCTATAATTTCTGAACTAACATATAGGAAAATTTGAGTGTTGCAAGTCCTATAGATATGATATCTAATCATTTTGCCTAATAAGGTAGTGAAAACAATCTCATAATTCTGAATTACTAATGCTGGTTTTTATAGACATGCGTCTTAGGAAGGTGACAGTCCCTATAGGTATGATCTCTAATAGTTGCATAGTTAGGCAGTGAAGTCATTTGAGAACACAGGATCAGCAGCGTCAATCAACATCCTACGGGCAGGATTTCTAACAAATGGACAAATGGACTTGATTTTGTAACACTTTATCCCTATAGGCATGCTATCTAAGTGAAACGGTACAAAAACAACACCACGTAGTTGATTAATTAGTTAAGATCATGTATTCATGGTATCTAGGTAAGTAAAAATATTGCATTGATGCATCATTTAAACATGTTATCTAAGAGTGTTAAATAGTAGACATGGAAATAAATATAGCACATTTGACAAATGAAGTGAAGTGTGTGCGCGATTCCTATAGACATGTTTTCTACACATGAAACTAAAAGGCATATAAGGCATGTTGAAAAAAATAGCAAAGAGACCACGTAGATCCTATAGGCACGTTTTCAACCCTTTTATGCAAGCATTAGAATGTACATGTTTCCCCCAATTTCACTAATTCCCCATTATTCAATTTTACAGGTTATTACAGACCATATTGAACAAAGTTGTGGACCAATTACAAATACAAAATAACCCTATAACACATTTGGGCCTTCCAATATGCTCAGAACTTCACACTGACAGCAGGACCAAACTTCAAATGCGAACATTGCATTTCAGACTTCCAGTACCCAAGCAGGCCCAACATACCAGGCCCAAATGAATAACTTACTTAACCAAAGGAATGACCAATTCAGCCTTACAAGTGACACAATACTCATGGAATTGATAACAATTTTCATACTTAACTCCTAAGGCTAACAACAATTCCAGCCAAAGCACATAGACATGAAATACAGACAAGTTCACAAGGCAGATCCATGCTTGTATTTTAGAAACAAAGCTAAAGTAAGAGAATTGACTGTCATAGGATATGAACTATTCTAAGAAAGAGCTTCAAAAGTAAACTGATTCAAAATTAGCCTAAAGAACCTTAGACACAAGATTTTCGATAGAGTCATAGTCAAGAACAAATGTAGCATAGCCTTCACATGAAAAGTTCCAACATGAAGGCTTAATGAAGATAACATAACAGAACTTAATCGAGAATGAGAAAATTTTAACATGTTGAGTATCAATTACAATACCAGAAGACTTATAGCGAACAAAATAAGTCACTTTCACACCAGACAAGCATCAAACGTTATGCTAGTTGGTCACATATATGGGAAAAGTGTTGGTTATGGTATCTACTCTAAAGGTATCAATTGATACTGAGGAACACAAGATTGAGCAAGTCAAGAACTCAGTAGAGTTACAAATAGCATGGGAAATGATCATGGCTAACATGAGAATTCCATAAATATAACAGGTTGAGCATGAATGTCTCAACATGAATTACAACACATTTTGAGCATGAGTTAGTTATCACGGTAGTACACAACAAGGCAAGAAACTAAACTCAGAATAAGCAATAGTAACAAGCATTCAAGCATAGGCATTAGCAAGCATGCCTAAAAAGGCAGAATCAAAATAAGCAGGTTGAACTACCAAAAGGCATAGAGCCTTAAGAAGAACTTCAAAACATATAATGGAATGTTGATTCAGACAAAATCCTAGAGACATAGATATGCAGAACAAGAATAGAAAGAAAATGCAATTGCAAGAGTCATAGGCACATTACCAGTTACAGAAGAACAAGTAAACAAGAAGAGTCATTGCAGCAACACTTCAGTGTTAATAGAAAACGAACAGTAGAACCCAGGAATCTTAGTGTGTCAGAGTTCCCAAAGGGTTCAAATGAACCCCGGACAGTGCTCACACTAAAAAAAGTTCGAGAATCTAATTTCGGTGGCCTTGGCTTTCAGCTGGCCAAAATAATAAGCCTCAGAATAGTGTAAGACAAGAAAGAATAAGAAAGACAATAATATTTTTTTTAGCAATTAGAGTCCTTCCAAAGGAGTAATCGGGGATGAGTTTATACAGCAGTCGAAATCAAGCATCTAAACAAGGAAACACAATAAATCAAACATAAATAAGGAAGGGAGAGCATGCAGAATCGTTTAAGAAACAAATTAAGAAAAAGAATCAGGCAAACCCTAATTTGAACAGAATAAAAAATTAGTTGAGGATCTTTGTGAATCGGACCCATATGACCTTGCCGTGATGCATATAGACGACATATCGTCCAAATTGTGAAGGGTGAAGCCGATTTTCCTTGATTCAGAGACTGGTATTTGCCAAAGGTGAGGAAAATACTAAGTACCACCATAATCTTGTAAGTAGGAATGTGGTAACGCGTAAAAGGTAAGAGAATCACAGAAAGAATCCATGATTCGATTGGATTCAGAGAAGATTTAAGGAGGCGGCTAGGGTTTATGAATTGAGGGGACGGTTTGAGAGAAAATAGAGGCGGATGAAGTGTGGAAATGGAATTAGAGTTTGGGTGAGGGGATATAAGGAAAGGAGTTAGTTTATTAGGGGTCGTTGATCATTTGAGATCAACGTCCAAGATAGAAAGGGGAGCGGGGCAGGTCGTTTAGACTGGCCGCAACCAGGTTGGTCCAGGGGTCACTTGGATTGGGCTGGGGTGTTGGGCTAATGATTTGGGCCAAATTTGGTCCGAAAAATTGGCATGTTTTGGGTCAGCTCTTGAAGCCCTCTAAATTTAAATAAATTATTAAAACATTTAGTAAATGGTAAAAAAAAAAAAATTATGCTGTAAAAAATTTGAAAATAATAACTCAACATTATCAAAATATAAAATTCTACTTTGGAACAATATAATATAGTAAATGCAATTATTTTTAGAATATAGGCTATTTTTGCAAAAAATATGTAAATAGCTCAAAAATACAAATATAATTCTATGAAATGAAGTAAAAATATTCTAAAACATGTATGTGGGTGTAAATATTAAATTTGGATGATTAAGTCATCACAAAATAATTTGAAAGGGTTATTAATAAAAATCAAGTAATTTAAATTCAACAAGATTAATTTTAAAGCTCTAAAAATTATGAAAAATTATAGAAAATACTTGTATAAATCTTGTAAATTAAGTAATGGTGCAAAATGATATTTGAAAGTATATATACTTATTTGAAAAATATGAGGGCAAAATTAGGGTATCAACAACTATCGATAAATTGTTTCCCATTGTCGCATACGATCTCGACCGACATTCTGAACCGACATATGATGTGGCCCCAAATGAAATCAATGACTTCCTTCTCTATGAAATTCTTGTACGCCTAGGCTTCCATCCATTTAGAAAAATAGTCAGTCATAAACAATATAAATTGAGCCTAACTAGGTGCCCATGAAAGGTGGCCGATGATGTCCATTCCCCACTTCATGAACGACTATGGTGACAAAAACGAATGCAGCAGCTCCCCGGGTTGATGAATCATTGGAGCGTGTCTTTACCCATCATATTTTCGCACAAACGCCTGTACGTCCCTTTCCATGTCGATCCAGTAGTAACCGACTCTGATTACCTTACGAACTAACAATTCAACGCCTAAATGATTCTCGTAGGTGCCCTCGTGAACTTCCCTCAGGACGTATTCGGTATCTCCCGGTCCTAGACATATCTCTAGTGGGACATCGAACATTCTTCTGATTAAGGTTCCTCCTTTGGACAAGCTAAATCGGGCTGCTTTCGTACGTAGGACCCTAGATTCCTTTGGATTCGAGGGCAGTTTTCCAGTCTTCAGATATTCTACATATTTGTTTCTCCAATCCCAAGTCAAGCTTGTAGAGGTTTATCTCGGCATGACCTTCTTCCACCGTCGAGCTCATGAGTTGCACGACCGCCCCCGAGTTGAGATCATCGTCCTCGACCTATGACCGTAAGTTAGCAAGGGCATCAGCCTCACTGCTTTGATCCTGGGGCATGTGTTGTAAGGTCCACTCCTTGAACATGTTGCCTGCAACTTATCCAGGTACCTTTTCATTCGTTCTTCTCTGACCTCGAATTTTCCACTAAATTGGTTTACCACGATGAGGGAGTCACACTTAGCTTCGATCACCTCCGCCCCCAAGTTGTTGGCTAGTTTGAGACCTGCAATCATGGCCTCATATTCGGCCTCGTTATTAGTCAATTTTATAGTCCTAATAGAATGTATAACCACATTGCTTGTTGGTGGCTTCAAAATGATGCCAAGTCTGTACCCTTTCGCATTCAAGGCGCAGCCGTAAAGAGGTTCTATATTCCCGAGGACGTCCCCGAGTTTACCAACTCTCACTCGACCTCAACGATTAGGGTCGGCATAATGTCGACCACGAAATCTGCCAAAATTTGAGATTTGATGGTTGTTTGGGGTCGATATTCAATATTGTACTTACTGATTTCCACGGCCCATTTGGCCAATCGTCCCGAGAGTTCGGGTTTATGCATAATATTTTGCAATGGGTAAGTTGTCACAACACATATGGGATGGCACTGAAAATATGGTTCCAGTTTCCAAGAGGCACTTAGCAAAGCAAGTTCAAATTTTTCTAGGAGAGGGTACCTAGTTTCGGCCTCACCTAAAGTCCTGCTAACATAGTAAATTGGAAATTGTGTACCTTGTTCTTCCCGGACCATGACTCCACTTACCGCTATTTCCGGTACTTGTCAAGTACAGGTATAGTTTTTTGCATGCCTTTAGTGTGTGAAGTAGCGGTGGGATCGATATATACCACTTGAGTTCCTCCAAGGCCCATTAACACTTCGGGGTTCATGAAAAGTTATTCTTCTTCTTTAGTAGCAAAAATAATTGGTGACTCTTATTGTAGGATCTCGAGATGAAATCTCTCCAGTGCGGCTATGAGCCCGGTTAATCTTTGCACGGTCTTCACGTTGTCCACGACCGTGATATCTTCGATGGATTTGATCTTGTCGGGGTTGATCTCGATTCCCCCGTTGGATACCATGAACCCGAGGAATTTACCTGATCCAACTCTGAACGCACATTTCTCTGGATTCAACTTCATATTATACTTCTTCAATATGCTGAAGGTCTCCTGCAAATGTTTTAAATGGTCATTTGCTCGCAGGGACTTAACCAACATACCGTCAATGTAAACCTCCATCGATTGACCTATTTTCTCTTCAAACATCTGGTTTACTAGGCATTGATAAGTGGCACCGATATTTTTTTAATCTGAATGGCATCATGTTATAGAAGTATGTGTCGTACTTAGTGATGAAAGAGGTTTTTTCCTGATCATCCGGGTCCATCCGTATTTGATTGTACCCGGAATAGGCATGAGGAAACTGAGGATCTCGTGACCGACCTTGGCATCAATCATGCGATCGATGTTGGGCAGAGGAAAAGAGTCCTTGGGATACGCTTTGTTCAAATCCTTATAATCTACAACATTGTTAATTTTTCCCTTTTTAAGGACTACCACTAGGTTTTCTAACCAATCCGTGTATTTAACATCCCGAATAGACCCTATTTTAAGGAGTTTAGATACATCGTCCTTGATGAAATCATGTTTGACCTCGGACTGGGGCCTCTTCTTCTGCTTGACCAGATGGAATTTCGGGTCCGGGCTTAGCTTGTGAGTGGTTATCTACGGTGGGATCCCTGTCATATCAAGATGGGACCAAGCGAAACAGTCTATGTTAGCTATAAGAATTGAATGATTTTTTTCCTAAGCTCTGGAGTTAACCCCGTGCCCAGGTATACCTTCTGATCGGGTAGATCCTAAATCAATATGACCTGTTCCAGCTCTCCAATCATTGATTTAGTAGCGTCGGAGTCATCGAGGACTATAAAAGGTCTGGGAACCCCATAATCATCGTCTTCGTCAGTCCCCTATCTATCCGGTTGGGTCGTGACCGGTATTGGTGATTGCTATTTTGATTCTTTCTTTGCACCCAAACTTGGTTCTTTGATGTTGCTAGTGTTGATATCAGAATCACTTCTTCGACTGCAAACATCTCTTTTGCGGCTGGTTTTTCTCCATAGATCGTTTTAATCCCTCCCTACGTTGGGAATTTTAACACTTGGTGAAGAGTCGAGGGCACTACCCTCATGTTGTGGATCCCTGGCATCCCGAACAGGGCTTTGTACCTCATGTCTCCTTCAATCACATAAAACTTGGCCTCCTGGATGGTCCCGACAGCATTGACTGGTAATGTTATCTCCCCCTTAGTGGTTTCACATGCCATGTTGAATCCGTCCAGAACTCGAACTGCAGGCACAATTTGATCTTGTAAACCGAGCTGCTTTACGACTCTCGACCGTATGGTGTTGGCCGAGTTACCTGGATCAATTAACACACGCTTAACTAGAGACTTATTTACGAGCACAGATATTACAAGTGCATCATTGTGGGGCTGCACGATTCCTTCTGTGTCCTCATCGTTGAAAGACAAGGTTCATTCTGGTATATAATCTCGAGTCCGTTTTTCCCTTGTGATGGACACTTTGGTGCGCTTCAACATCGGCCCTTGAGGGATATCGACTCCATCGATGATCATGTTAAAGACATGTTGAGGTTCTTCTGGTTCGGTATGTTTGTTAGAATTCCTATTTCTGAAATGATTCTTGGCTTGATCGCTCATAAATTATCGAAGGTGCCCGTTGTTGAATAATCGGGCTACTTCCTCCCAACTGTCGGCAACCCTCCATTCTGTGGCCATGAGTGCCATAATTTTTGCACATCTAGTTAGGATCCCTTTGGGCTGGATCAAATTGTAGAGGTCAAGGCCATTTGGTATCTTTGGTGCTTCCGATAGCTGATACGATGCTAGCAGCATCAATATTAAAGTTATATTCTGATAACCTTGGTGTTTCTTTAGGCCCGATAAGCCTGTTGAAATTGTTCTTTCTCATGAGACCCCGAGTATTTTGACCTCGATCATTTCTCCTTTTGTTTCGCACAGAATTCTGTCCAGACCCACTGCTTCTTCGATCTCCAATGTACGACTGGAATCGATCCCTGCTTGATCTCGGTTCACGGTTGATATCTCTTTTAGCTCTGTAGAGCCCCAAGTTGATCATCCTTGACTCTGATTTTTGACTGATAGTTATGCACATTAGCCCAAGTAACAACCTATTAGATTCTGCTTCAACTTCTATCAAGCCACCGAGCTTCGAACATTGAGTCCTTGGGTGAAGCTTGAACAGCCCAATCATCAGTAACTGATGGCAGATCCATCTGTTCCATTTGAAATCGGGACACGAACTCTCTAAGCATTTCATTATCCTTCTGTTTTACTTTGAAAAGGTCCGACTTCCTGATCTCGACCTTAATAACCCCGGCATGTGCTTTCACGAAAGAATATGCAAGCATGGCAGATGAATCAATAGAATTAGGAGGTAAGTTGTGATACCATATCATAGCTCCCTTTGACAAGGTCTCTCCGAATTTCTGTAGCAAGACAGACTCGATCTCATCATCCTCCAAGCCATTCCTTTTGATGGCGCATGTGTAGGAGGTAACATGCTCGTTCGGGTCGGTCACTCCATTGTACTTAGGAATCTTGGGCATGCAGAACTTCTTAGGGATCGGCTTGGGAGCCGCGCTCAGAGGAAAAGGCTTTTGTACGAACTTCTTGGAGTCCAGGACCTTCTATATTGGCGGCGCTCCTGGATTTGATCAACCCTGGAATTGTAGGCTTCCACCTTCTTATCATTTGCCTCGATATTCTTCTCTCCTGGCTCTATTCGTTTGGTCAGTTCCTCGAGCATCTTCATGATTACTAGGCCGGTCCCCGACTCCTTCCTATTTGATCTCTCCGAGACCAGTTCAACTCTGTGAATAACTTCCTGGGGTGGGTCGGGCTCAATCCTACTTGGCGGCGTTCTAGAGTTGGGCTATTACCGCTTGTTGAGCCTGTAACATTTCGAAGATTACCTGCAAGTTGATTCCACCATCTTCGCCATCGTGTGTGCTTTGTGCGACTGATCGAACATCCCTACGGACGATGTCCTCGGGATCGGTGGGCAAATTTGCGTTAATGGCCATATGCGAGCTAATGTCGATTGAGTCTTCAACTGGGACTCCGCCGAGGTCGGTCGGGGGCACGTCGTTCCTAGGTGCTACATTGTCGTTTTCACCATGGTGGTCGGACTCATTGTCAGCATGTAGGGGAGCTGATTGAGAGTTCGACATTTTTATCCTGAAATCACAGACACTTCAAAGAACAAATGTAAAATAGTGTGTTATAAAAATTTCTATCAAATAACCACTATTATCCTTAGCCCCACAATGGGCGCCAAACTGTTTACCCTCAAAATCGGATAATAATTGAATTTGTAAGTGGTTTTAAGGATACGTGGATTAAATTGACACAAAGCAATAAGTTAAATTGCAATTAGATATAAAGTATGATAAAGTAAATTCAAACACACAAATTGAACAGTTACATCCTTGGGAGGAGCCGCCCTTGAATAGAATGCACTTTGATTAGTGTCAAGACACAGTTGAAATAGAAGCTAAAGAGAAAATAACAGCATATTGCTTCTGAATGATTGTTACAATGTCTTTTACAAATAATTAAACCCCCTTTTTATAGTAGGGGAGTCTCACTTTAGTTACAATTCTATAAAAGATAAAATACCATGATTTGTTGATTTGCTGGTTTCTCATTGATACGTGCCGAGATTCTCGCCGTGATACCCGACCAGTTACGGATATTTCAACCTTCTGTTATTCGGTCTGGCAGTGTTTCCTTGAGCTCATTCGGGGTCAGGGTCAATTCCGGGGTCATGAACTCGATGTTTTCGAGGACGGACATTCTGACCTCGTATATTGGTTCGATGGAACCTGAGGTCGACTTTCAATCCATCACGTTTCAGTCCCGATATGTCATGCAGTAGACGAATCCGATTTCGACCATATTGAGTCTTTTTTATTTCCAAGTTGATCAAAGAGATTAACAACTCCATTTATTAAAATATACAAACAGCTCTTTATCCAAATATTTTACGCAACCTAACATTTGAACTATAATGCAGTTGCCAGTTGGTGCGCCATCTACATGGCATCTCTTTCTCTCTCTCTCTTAGTGTTTTGAATTACTTGTCTGCAATTCCGACTCATTGATTGGCCAAATTACCAAATACGATGATACTGTAGGTTCCTCATTTATATATTTATTTTTTTGTTTATTCTTAGTCAAAATTAGAATTCGTACAACTTTATCAAAAACGGTACGGTATACTAAAAAGAAAACCTAAGTAAATGATTAATTCTTTAATCTTTGTTTATTTATGTGCCTCTTAATTTTAGAACAAGTACTGTCAAGGGCAAAGTTGAAAAAGAAATAATTGATTCTCTCTTGATTGTTTAAATTGACAAGTATTTGAGAATAACTATTTTTAGCATGCATGACAACTAAATAAGCTCTCGTTTGGTTATAAATTTTTTATTTTATTTTTCAAAAAAAAAATAAAAACATTGTTTTATAAAATATGATCATGTTTTGGGGAAAAAAAATGTCCAAGTTCTCAAAAACTAGTTTAGGGCAGTTTTGAGTGAATTTTTTTTCCACTCACAAAATTTCAACTTTCTTCAAGTAAAATGCATGTCAAAACAGAACTTCAAATTTCAAAAATTATTCTTCAACACAACTTCAAAAAAAAAAATTTCAAGTTTCAATTAAATCTGTGTCCAAACGCTAACTAAAACAATAGAGTACTACAAAAAGAAAAAACAAGCAAGAGCGGAAAATAGCTCAAAATTGCTGAAATTAGTAATCTGCCTTTTGTTTTAGACGACGAGTTTAAAAATATTATAAGTGGGCGTTTGGACATGAGAATTGTAAAATTCTGGAAAAAAGTGAAATTGTTTTTTCAAGTGAAAATAATATTTGAAAATTAGAGTTGCGTTTGGACATGAATATAATTTTGAGTTATTTTGAAGTTTTGTGAGTGTTCTGAGTGAATTTTCAAAAATAGTTTTTTGGAGTTTTTTAAATTTTCAAAAAATTCCAAAATCCATTTTCAAGTGAAAATTAAAAATTTATGGCTAAACACTAATTTCGAAAAAAAATAAAAAAAAATAATGAAAAAATTAAATTTTTCTTATGTCCAAATAGTGTTTCATAGTTTCCAAAAAAACGAGTCTCTTAAAAAATAATTTTAAAAAAAAAGGTAGATCTCCTTAAAAGAAGGATTTTGCAATATTATTACTTTAATTAATTAGAGCAATTCACATGCTGCAATTATAAAGTGATTTAAATGTCTGTTAGTCTGTACAGTGGAAAGGTCAAATCTGAACAAACAACATCACAATCTTGATTCTGCAGCATCAAATATTGGTCCCACCTTGGGTTGCTGATTAAGGACTAATTATTCCCACACCACAAACAATTTCGGAAAACTAATTATTCACATTTATTATCCACGTCAAACTAATAAATACATGGTGTGCCTTAGCTCATTAATTATTATATATCGAGTTTACGCAATATACATTGTCTTTTTTACATTAGGTCATCCAAAGAATATTTACAGATAAGTCATCTTAAAATATTAAATTTATAATCTTGAAAATAAGGCAGGTTACCTCCTACAACATATAAAGGTGACCTGATGGTATAAAAAAAGTTACACTAACAGTGCTAATAACTTAAACTCAACCATGATATGTTGTATTTTTTTTATGCAAATACCGAGCATGTGCAGGTATTTTTTGGAGCAAATCTGAGAAATTGCCACGTCAAAAGAATAATTAACCTAAATAGTTGTCCAACCAACTTCTTAAATGAAAAATAGCCCGTAAATATAATATATATATATACATAATTTATATATAATATGCGTATAATCGTATAAAATCAACGTATAATCTATATATACCGGAAAGAATAAATTATCTATAAAGCAGGACTTTACAAGGTTAGAGCAACTAGGCCGTTCCATCGTGCAATGGTTGTTATGTCCAGATCATCACTGGGTTGGTTCAAATGAATAATCACAGGTATAGTTGGAAGAGGCTTTGATTATAATGGCTATTGAAAAAAAGTCAAATGAATTGAGAATGATTGGACTGATTGTCAGATTAGGAAATAGTGCCTAGCTTTAATCTGTTAAATATCCTACTTGCTAATTACTCATTATTATGCTAGCGTTTGATCATACATTCTCAAATTTATTTTGAAAAATCTGTTTTGGGTGAAGTTTGGCTTAAAGATGAAAATGTGTTTGGACATACATTTTCAAAATATATTTTCCAAATTTATTTTAGAAAAACATATGTATTATGAGGGATTTGGCCAAAAATCAACTATTGAACTGGTTTTGGAATTTGGGATTTTCCCAAAATATAGTCAAAATTTATGGTCAAATATTTGTTTGCCAAATAAAACTCAAGTTGATTTTGACAAAATCTATGACCAAACGGGCCCTAACACTACAGAAAAATCAGCATAATTTGCCAGTCAGAAGATGCTTCTCTGATTAAGCTTATCAGAACCTAAGTGGACACAAATTCTTGATTGATATTTGATGTAATTAGCTCTCTACATAATTGATATCTGCATCTCACTTGTTTTTTAATTGAAGTGACCTTCAATCTTTAGATCCAATTGCCAGCATAGTCTACCTAATACTCCCTATATGTTCCAAAAGAATTAATAATAATAACACTTTTTTATATTTAAGAACAATTTAATTTTAAAATTCTCATTTTATCTTTAATGAAATAATTTATAACAATTTAATTTTAACTCTCATTTTATCCTTAATGAGATACTTTATAGTCATACTATATATATATGACTTATTTTATATCATAAATTTAAAAATCCTTTATTCTTTTTAAATTACGTACTCAGTCAAGACAACATGAAAATGTAACATGAGTTTTGAAAATGCCTGCATAAGCATGTCACGCAGAGTCACGCAAGAAGCTATTCTAGTTTCGTTTTCTATAGTGAATTTAGAACTTTTTGTCTAAACTTTGGCGTGCAAAGTTATCTAGTACATGTGTTTGCGAGAGATAACAGATATTCGGTAGAATAATTGAGGTGTGTGTATATATGGAAATGTCGAGCAGCTAGTGATATATATATATATATAGAGGCAGACCCATGTGTATGGGTGAGGGGTCACCGAACTCCGTAAACTTTGGCCGAAATTCTGTATATATACACGTAAATACCTTGAAAATGGTTAATTTAAAGCAGTTGGCAGCCTGAACACTAAAAGCATTTAGGGGGCACTGATTGAGCAGAATAATGTGGTCCCGTCGCGTAAAAATTCTGGATGCGCCTCTGTATGACAGAAATACCTTAAAGTATCTCTGTGAATGTCATTCTCCATGAATATTCTGTAGCAGCATGTACAAAAATACATGTATAACAGATCCCAAATGAGGTAACAGTTTGATAAATAAGTTGAACCTATAAAGATCTGGTAATGACTGTAAACGCAAGTCATGAGACAGGAACATAGACATCTAAAAATGACATTATTACTACAGCAAAACCTTTCCCCACCAACTGATCATTACTCAAAGTTGGTTTTGTCTGAAAGTTACACAGCAGTGGGTGTACTTTTATTATAATAGTTTTTTTTTTCATGACTACAATTATTATTTTAACACACACATGACTCATAAAGAAACCACAAAAATAATATTGGTACTCTTTGCCAACTTACTATAAAAAAAATATATATATATATAATGTCCCAACCATACATGACTTAAACTTCACTCCTACTCAATAACTTATTAAAACACAAGTCTACCAAAAACTAATTATTTCATGTCCTCATCATTTAAATAGCTTTAACTTTATTTTCTCAATTAAGCTTTTTTCACACACTTTTCAACATGGGATGGCCAAAATATGCTAAAGGAAAGCTATCTTTGCCTGTTATCACAGGAATTTTCTGTACATTAGCATTTATTGCTTTATTATACACTGAAAGGATTAGTACTTTTTCATCTGGTTCTCTTTTTGGAGTTAAATCTTGTCCTAGACCAAATGTTGCAAAGTTTAAAAAACATCATACAGGTACACCTTCAGTTTCTTTATTGTTTTCAATCTAAAATGCATTATCTTGATATTAATTTTTTTTATTTTCCTTGGCTTAATATAGGTGATAGAGAATTGAAGAGCAGTCCAATAGATAATCCAACGGACGATAGGTTCGAGTTTGATCCTGAGGAATGCAGCGTTAACAATGGAAAATGGGTGTTTAATACTTCAATTAAACCATTGTACACAGATAGAACATGTCCATATGTTGACAGACAATATTCTTGTACTAAGAATGGTCGAAATGATTCAGATTATCTTCACTGGGAATGGCAGCCTGATGACTGCATCTTGCCAAGGTTAGCAAGTTTTCTCGAAAATGTCATTTCCATGCAAATGAAACAAATATATATACTAAATTCTTCATGACAATGAAATTCAGGTTTGATCCTAAGATTGCCCTGAGAAAAATTAAAGGAAAGAGGATAATGTTTGTAGGGGACTCAATACAAAGAAATATGTGGGAATCTTTTGTGTGTTTGGTTCAATCTGTGATCCCACAAGGCCAGAAATCTATGAAACAAGGTCGTGTTCATTCTGCCTTCACAGCTAAGGTAATCAATCATATATGCATCAAGTCAAGAAAAATCTATGCTTTTTCAAGATCAACGAGTCGGATACACTAATAATGTGAAGAATTCTTACACGATGTTATAACATATTAGTATTACTCTATTCTCCATATACCTGGTGTGCAGTACTCGTATTGCAGCCCGACTATATTCGTATTCACGCCACGTAAGGCCCCATTCGAGGGAAGCGCTCCCTATCAAGAAATTTTTTCATATCTAGGGCTGGAACCCGAGATGTCTGGTTAAGGGAAGAACAACGTCATCCACTCCGCCATATCCTTTGGTGGTCCATATACTATGATGAGTTACCTGCTATTACAGCTAAAATTTAACTTGAAAGTATAAATTCTATACATTCTGGATATACAGAGCTTAAATTACTTTAAGAATTTTCTCAAATAGCCTAAAAAAAAAGTTTTTAAGCTTTTAATAGCCTGTTTGGCCAAGCTTTTCTTTTGGGTCAAAAGTGCTTTTTTTGGCCAAGCTTTTGGAAGGAAAAAAGATGTTTTTGAGGAAAAGTAGAAGCAGTTTTTGAGAAGCAGAAAAAAGTAGCTTATTTCCAAAAGCACTTTTCTGAGAAGCAGTTTTCAAAAGCTTGGCCAAACACTAATTATTGTTCAAAAGTGTTTTTCAAATTAATTAGCCAAACACAAACTGCTTCTCACCAAAAACACTTCTCAAAATAATAAGCTGATTTTAGAAAGTTGGCCAACCAGGCTATAAAAGTATTACAAAAATATGCTAAAATTTTAGTTAATTTTCACATTCTTCAGGAATATAATGCGACAATTGAGTTCTACTGGGCACCATTCTTGGTGGAGTCTAATACAGATATTCATATAAAAGCTGATCCAAAGCAGAGAATAATCAAAGTGGATTCAATCAGTGAACGTGCCAAACAGTGGTTAGGAGTAGATATCCTTGTTTTCAATACTTATGTTTGGTGGATGAGTGGCATTAAGGCTAAGGCACTGTAAGTATATATATTCAAAAGAATTTTTTTTCTACTTGATGTTGCAAAATGTTTGAATAAAAATTAAATGCAGATGGGGAGAATTTGCAAATGGAGAAGAAGGATATGAAGAATTTGATACAGCAGTATCTTACAAACTGGCATTGAGGACATGGGCAAATTGGATTGATTCAACTATTGATACTAATAAAACAAGGGTGTTCTTTACTACCATGTCCCCTACCCACCAAAGGTACTCACTACTAGAAATCCGTTAAAAATCGATCAAAAAAATCGACCAACGTTGGTCGGTTATGGTCAATTACCGACTAAAACGCGATCATTTACATGTAGACGGTATTTTGACAGTCGGAAAGGAATACCGACCAAAGTTGGTCGGTCAATTAAATTCAAAAAAAAATATTGCAAAAAAAAAAAACCGACCAAAGCTGGTCGGTATTTTAATTATGTAATCAAAAGATTCACCATCTGAGAATCGAACTGGGGTCTGTACTATGGTAGGATACTATTCTACCGCTAGACCATTAGTGCATTTTGTTTTAAGATTGTCTTTTATTTGATTTATACTCTTTAATTGTATTTTCGCATGAAAATAACCGACCAAAGTTGGTCGGTTTTATTAAAAAATAAAATAGACCGACCAAAGTTGGTTGGTTTTCTAAAATGACATGCCGAATGAACCGACCAATTTTGATCGATTTTTTTAATATTAATTTTTATTTATTTTAATTGAAAAACCGACCAAAGTTGGTCGGTTTCTTGAAAAATAATTTTGCGGAATTCAAAAATAGTTTTCAAGAAACCGACGTCGGTCGAAGTTGATCGATTTTTTTGGTTGGTTTTTGCGGAATTTCTAGTAGTGACTTTTCTAAAGTATTTCTTGAAAGAGTTTAACTTTTATATATTGTTAGTATGACGAAATTTTTACACTATCAAATCACCTAAAAAAAAAAATAAGAAAATGTAACTATCCGTGATAAGTGGAAGTCGTTACCTTAAAAAATAAAGCAGACAAGCAACTATAGCGTGTTAATTATAACTTGTTTGACCTCAAAACACAGAGCAGCAGCATTCAAAAACATGTGTAAATTTTGCAGAAATGAAGATTGGGGTAACATGAAAGGTGTAAAGTGTTTCAATGAGACAAGGCCGGTGATGAAGAAGGGGCATTGGGGAGTTGGTTCAAATAAAGATATGATGAATGCAGCAGCTGGTGTAATAGGGAGAATGAAAGTTCCTGTTACCGTCCTTAACATAACACAATTATCGGAGCACAGGATTGATGGACATGCATCAGTTTACGGTGAATTAGGAGGCAAATTGTTAACTGATGAACAGAAAGAAGATCCGTTGCATTTTGCAGATTGTATACATTGGTGTTTGCCTGGAGTTCCTGATACTTGGAATAGAATGCTTTTTGCCTATTTGTAGCCCACCAATATGGTGGATACAAAAGAAAAAAATGTAAAAACCCTCATGTTAGAGAATCATACTTTGTTTTCTCCTTTCAGTTGCAAAATTGTTTGAATATTCTTGTAATTGCATTTAATCAGTTTGGAAAACTGCAACTTCAATCTCTTATACATATTTCTTTTTCTTTTAGGTGCAACTAAATATATACACGATCGCTTCAAGAGAAGGAAATGGTTAAATTTTATATCCAAATGTTACGTCTGGTGTGTTATCAAGGTAAAACTGCAAACATAAAGTGCACTCTCTTTAGCTAGCGTCTAAAGATACCATATTTCAGTTGAAATGACTTAAAAGAAGTTTCATATACAAAGATAACAAAGAGAATAAAGAAAATGTAAGCAAATTAGGACAAGAAGGAGACTAGGAGAGACTATAAACATATATTAGATAGTTCTGTATAAGTAGACAACTAACACTGTTGAATCTAAAATTACTTGCAATATATACTTGTATCTAACCCATAGCATCATTTAATGTTGCAAAACGACCGGTGGCGGACCCACGTGGTGCCTAGTGGGTTCAACTGAACCCGCTTCACCAAAAAATAATACTGTGTATATGTATAAATTAGGATTAAAGCTGTGTAAATTTTGTATAAATATTTTATTTGAACCCACTTGACAAGTACTGTTTAACGACTAAAGTTATATACTTTTAAGATTGAACCCGCTTGTACAAAATTCTGGGTCCGCCACTGAAAACGACTAAAAATTTGCTTTAAACATTGACAAAACAAAATAATTTCAATAAAAAGGAAATACAAATTAACCTCTACCTCAGGGAAATGATAGGGCGAAATTAGTGTCTCTGCATAAATCTCACCTAGTTTAATTTTGTTATGGATGATTAAATTTTATATCCAAATGTTACACCTGATATGTTATCAAGGTAAAGCTGGGAATAGGGAGTGCACTTTCTTTAGCTAACGTCTAAAAAATACCATTTAATTAACTTCATATATTTCAATTGAAATGACAATAAAAGAAGCTTCACACAGAGATAAAGAAGAGGAATAAGAATAATGTAAGCAAATTAGGACAAGAAGAAGACTTGGAGAGATTATAGAGATATATTAGACAGGTATGTATAAATAGACAGATTCAATAAATTACTTGCACTGTATACTCTTATCTAACTCATAGCATCATTTAATGTTGCAAAAATAACTAAAAACTTGCTTTAAACAGTGACAAAACCAAACAATTTCACTAAAAAGGATTTAAAAAAAAAACTAATTAACCTATACCTCGAGAACGACATGCAAAATCAGTGTCTTTGCATTAATCTCACTTAGTTCAATTTCGTTATGGACAGTTAAATTTTACATCCAAATGTTACACCTGGTACATTTACCAGGGTAAAGCTGGGAACATAGAGTGCACTTTCTTTAGCTAACGTCTAAAAGGTACCTGATAAATGTACCAGGTGTAATATTTGGATGTAAAATTTAACCGTCCATAACGAAATTGAACTAGGGTGCACTTTCTTTAGCTAACATCTAAAAGCTAACTAGGGTGCATTTTTCTTATAAATGGTGAAAAATGCATATTTTGAGCGTGTTTATGTGTTATTTTTTGTGTGAGTTGTGGAAGCTCACACCGCTTTTGAAGTAAAAATATGCTCATTATGTGTTCCTTATGTGTAGGAACAACCTTGCATGGAAAACGATCAAATGGGAGAAAAATTGGTGGAAAAAAAACTGAAGAGAAAAGTCTTGGACAGCTAAGTGAGATTCACTTCGCCAGACCAGGACTGGAGTAGAAGAAACCAAACAAAATCCTGGACAGTGAAGCGAGGTTCACTTCGTCAGACTGGACCGGAGCAGAAAAAACCAGCTTCTCCAATCCGAAATCGGAGAAGGAAAATGCGCCCCATACAAACCTTAATCACTATAAATACATCCTAAAACATGATTTTGAAGGGAGACACTACTTTGGAGGGGGAGAAGACTTTAGGGAGGCAAGAACACACTTGGAGCAAGGAGAAGGATTCAACTTCACATTTTTCCTCTTTCTTCCCCGATTTCTATTATTTGTTATGAATTCTAGTATTTTAGTTTTGCATACTATTATGAACAACTAATTTGTTATCTAGGATTTTGATGAAACCTTTTGGAGGATAAATTCTTGTTATGTTTTATATAATTGAGCCGTTGGATTTCTCTACTTGTTCAACAACGTGTTTATTGTTGTTGATTGAATATCCATCTTGATTGTGCCTATTTAGTGTGTACTGCTCGAGAGAGGTACGCATTTAGGTAGTTGTTGAACAACATTACTCCTAACATATGTGAGGGATCAATACAGAAGGTTTGAAGGTGGGATTAGGAATAACAAAGTCTAGGTGCGATCTTAGTGAGCAGTGCACTAGTGTCAGCTAGCATAATTCGGAAGAATATGTCTAGTGAATTGTGGTAGTTGCTCGGAAGAGAATTACGACATCCAAAGTAATCACGATCGGTAGAGAATACTTAGGTGAAATTATAAGAGGCATAGCGGGGAGGATTCCGACAATTGGAGAAATCATAACTCTAGACCGCTTAGTCCTTTTTATAAGGTAGAGTTGGGCGTGGTCAAATTTTGGCGCCGTTTTCGGGGAAATACGGTGTAGATGTAGGTGTACATATTGCTAGATTGTAAGTTTGAACTTTTATTTTTATTTTCTTATATATGATATTTTTTTATTTTTTGCTTTACTTGTTGAGTTTAGAAACATTAGAATTATGAGAGTTTTGATGTTGGTTTTACTTTTGCTCCTCCTTATGCATATTGTGGAAGAAATCACCCATGGCAAAATTATCAAAATATTCTCGAGAGCGTGTTATGTGCATCAACTCAATCTTATGTATGGAATGTATATGATATATATGGTGGTCAAGATGGTCACTTTCATGGCTGTGCTTATATTTCTTATCCTCCCCAACCCCTTACTAAGATAATTCTACTTTTTCTGGTGAAGTTAATAGGAACAAAGAACCCAGAGAAGCGGACCTAAAAGAGATCAAAGACGTGTTAAAGTGCCTCATGGAACGAAGTAATGAAAAACAACTGCAGATCCAAAGGTTAGGGGATACTATCCAAAGGCAAGAGGCAACTATTTTTAACCTGGAGGCACAAGTGAGTCAATTAGTTGAAGCATTTAATGATCAACCAGCTAATATTATGGATAGTAGCCAAAAGGAGCATATATTAGATGCATAAATTGAGGTGCTAAGGGAGGAGGTCAAAGTAGAACACCAACAATCAATCGAACAAGATTTTGAGGATGTCGATGTTGTAGAAGAGATACTAGAGTCAACCAAGGACATTGAGGATATATATTTAGCTGAATCTAGTGTCTTGGGCGTTGAGGATGTTGAAAGTCCCAATGTTCATGTAGTTGAGCGTATTGGCCCGCACTCCAAGTATTTTTTCAAATTGCGTTTGGATGATGTACGGAAATAGAGTCATCCAAGCCAATTGAAGAGTCAAGGAATAAGGAACAAGGTGCCTATATTTTGGAATTCGTCTTGCCAGAAAGTCAGGATTACATACCTCATGCAAAGGCTAAGAAGTACAAAATACTACATTATTTTCTTAGGGCAGTTAGATTTTTGGGGTTCAATTCATAAGCTCGAAGTATAGGCAAAAAGTGATTCGCGTCGTGCCGCGACGTTAAATCAAGCGCTTGTTGGGAGGCAACCCAACTTTACTACTTTATTTTATTTTTATCTTTTATTTGTTATTTGTTATTTTTTATTATTGTATTATTCATGTAGTGTTCTTTTTTATTTTTCTAGGAGCATGGGAAGCAAGGCTGCAGGAAGAAAGCAAAAGCAAGTGAGATGGTTAAAATTTAGTGTGGGGTGCCCGCACAAACAATCAAGTCTGAGAGAAGTCTGAGTACCCCATAAGCTGCTAATACTTCGGCCATTGGTTTATCAGAGAGTTTCTTTTACCCTACTGTATTTATGGATGTGCATTGGGATAATGCACAATTTTAAGTGTGGGATGAAGAGAATATTTGGGTGTNTATATATATATATATATATATATATATATATATATATTAAACACACGCTTCGTTGTACTATTTTAACTACATATATTGCATGTTATAGTATATGTTAGTGTATTCATTATCTGTATTACAGAAGTGTTAACGAAATACATTTATATTATTTAGATAGTAAATATAAAAGCGATTCATAATTTTGACCAATGTTGACCTAAATAACAGACCAACTTTGGTCGGTTATTTTCCAGAAATTAAAATATACCGACCAAAGTAGGTCGGTAAATGCTTCCCCTGAATTAACCAATNTTTATATAATTGAGCCGTTGGATTTCTCTACTTGTTCAACAACGTGTTTATTGTTGTTGATTGAATATCCATCTTGATTGTGCCTATTTAGTGTGTACTGCTCGAGAGAGGTACGCATTTAGGTAGTTGTTGAACAACATTACTCCTAACATATGTGAGGGATCAATACAGAAGGTTTGAAGGTGGGATTAGGAATAACAAAGTCTAGGTGCGATCTTAGTGAGCAGTGCACTAGTGTCAGCTAGCATAATTCGGAAGAATATGTCTAGTGAATTGTGGTAGTTGCTCGGAAGAGAATTACGACATCCAAAGTAATCACGATCGGTAGAGAATACTTAGGTGAAATTATAAGAGGCATAGCGGGGAGGATTCCGACAATTGGAGAAATCATAACTCTAGACCGCTTAGTCCTTTTTATAAGGTAGAGTTGGGCGTGGTCAAATTTTGGCGCCGTTTTCGGGGAAATACGGTGTAGATGTAGGTGTACATATTGCTAGATTGTAAGTTTGAACTTTTATTTTTATTTTCTTATATATGATATTTTTTTATTTTTTGCTTTACTTGTTGAGTTTAGAAACATTAGAATTATGAGAGTTTTGATGTTGGTTTTACTTTTGCTCCTCCTTATGCATATTGTGGAAGAAATCACCCATGGCAAAATTATCAAAATATTCTCGAGAGCGTGTTATGTGCATCAACTCAATCTTATGTATGGAATGTATATGATATATATGGTGGTCAAGATGGTCACTTTCATGGCTGTGCTTATATTTCTTATCCTCCCCAACCCCTTACTAAGATAATTCTACTTTTTCTGGTGAAGTTAATAGGAACAAAGAACCCAGAGAAGCGGACCTAAAAGAGATCAAAGACGTGTTAAAGTGCCTCATGGAACGAAGTAATGAAAAACAACTGCAGATCCAAAGGTTAGGGGATACTATCCAAAGGCAAGAGGCAACTATTTTTAACCTGGAGGCACAAGTGAGTCAATTAGTTGAAGCATTTAATGATCAACCAGCTAATATTATGGATAGTAGCCAAAAGGAGCATATATTAGATGCATAAATTGAGGTGCTAAGGGAGGAGGTCAAAGTAGAACACCAACAATCAATCGAACAAGATTTTGAGGATGTCGATGTTGTAGAAGAGATACTAGAGTCAACCAAGGACATTGAGGATATATATTTAGCTGAATCTAGTGTCTTGGGCGTTGAGGATGTTGAAAGTCCCAATGTTCATGTAGTTGAGCGTATTGGCCCGCACTCCAAGTATTTTTTCAAATTGCGTTTGGATGATGTACGGAAATAGAGTCATCCAAGCCAATTGAAGAGTCAAGGAATAAGGAACAAGGTGCCTATATTTTGGAATTCGTCTTGCCAGAAAGTCAGGATTACATACCTCATGCAAAGGCTAAGAAGTACAAAATACTACATTATTTTCTTAGGGCAGTTAGATTTTTGGGGTTCAATTCATAAGCTCGAAGTATAGGCAAAAAGTGATTCGCGTCGTGCCGCGACGTTAAATCAAGCGCTTGTTGGGAGGCAACCCAACTTTACTACTTTATTTTATTTTTATCTTTTATTTGTTATTTGTTATTTTTTATTATTGTATTATTCATGTAGTGTTCTTTTTTATTTTTCTAGGAGCATGGGAAGCAAGGCTGCAGGAAGAAAGCAAAAGCAAGTGAGATGGTTAAAATTTAGTGTGGGGTGCCCGCACAAACAATCAAGTCTGAGAGAAGTCTGAGTACCCCATAAGCTGCTAATACTTCGGCCATTGGTTTATCAGAGAGTTTCTTTTACCCTACTGTATTTATGGATGTGCATTGGGATAATGCACAATTTTAAGTGTGGGATGAAGAGAATATTTGGGTGTTCCTATCTTATTTTAGTTGTGTTATTTTATGTGTGTTAAAAAATAACACAACTAAAATATTAAATGAAAATGCCCCAGGGACGGGTTCTTTTAGGGATAGACTTGTGAAGATCCTAATTAGTATATATAATTTATAATCAAATATATCTATTTGTAAATTGATTCATCAACTTATAACTTACTTAGATGCATCGNTATAACTATTAAAATTTTAAAAATTGGGTCCACATTACCGACCAAAGTTGGTCGGTAATGTGAAGTTTCTTTGACTAAGAGCCCGTTTGGATTGACTTATTTTAAGTGCTTTTCAGTCAAAATCGCTTTTAAGCCATTTTGTAGTGTTTGGATAAAGTAAAAAAGTGCTTTTAAGCACTTGTTTTTAAGCCAAAATGACAAAAATAAGCCAAAAGCCAAAAGGTATAATTCATAACTTATGGCTTTTGACTTAAAAGTCACTTACAACAAGCCCATGCAAACGGGCTCTAAGCAAGTCTGACCAGCTCGGTCAACTTGTTGACCAACTTACCGACCAACTTTGGTCGGTATTTTTTTAAAAATAAATGTAAAATATTTTTTTCCAGTTTCCGTCCAGCATGAGCTATTTATTTTGTATATTTAAACATTTAAATTGGTATCAAATTTTAACTTTTTTATCTAGCAAGATTTCAATTTTGTGGTCATATCCATATTTTAAGCGTTCTCATCATTACTTTAATTTTTTAATCTCAAATTCGATTAGTTTTTTCCTTTTATTTTTAATATAGTTTTTTATTTAATTATTTTTCTTACTTTTGCTATAATGTTATTTAATATGTAATATTATCACGATTTAATGTAATTTTTTTATTAACTTATAATTTATTTAATACTTTTGTCCACTACTATTTTTAGATGTAACATAGACCAATATGTAATTTTTTTACATTAAATAAAATATGTATTCTATTTTTAAATTATTGCTTGAAATTTTCAAATTATTTTAATTTATTTTTTAAGTATGTATACTTACTTTATTTATTTTTAAAAGTAATTATTAGTATAAATATCCTCATATTATCTCTATTTATTTATATTATTTAATATTTTTGATCTTGCCTTATCCACATGCATGTTGTTTCTTATTATACTTACACAAAACTTTCTTATCTCAAATTTAAATAAGTTTTATGCTTCTTATTTTGTATGATGAAATTTTGAATTTTTTTCTCTTTTTGTTCCTCAGTTTTGCTATTATATTATTCAATATTTAATATTATTACATTGTCATGTAGCTTTTCATTAGTTTGTCTGAATTTAATATTTAGTCTTTACCATACTCATTCTAATACACCACAAATAACTATAAGAGTATTTCAATAGTAACTTCAAAACTATTTCTCGTATTCTAAAGTATGATTTTTCTTATCATATTTATTTTTATAAATAAAATCTTATCTGAATTTTTACAAAAAGATTTCGACTATCCTTTTATAGATAGCGTATAAAATATCCATTATCCCGATTTGCCAATATTAATATGACTTTATTATTAAAAATATTTTACTGATTATTTAATTATTTCTCACCTTATAAATAATTTATATATTTTATGTAAGATCTTATAGATATAAATATACATATAAATACAAATATTGACATATACATTAGATTTGTCCAAGATCTATTTAGATTATGTATAAGATTCATTCAACCACTTCCATTAATTGTGTTTCCATTTATAATTCAAATTTTTAATATTATCTTAAAATTACCAAATGACTTTTTTTAAGCTTGCCACTTGGCTTAACCACATGCTTCATTACTCTCCTTTTAATATAAGTATAATATAGATTATAGAGCTTAACTTTTATACTTCACGAATATATCTATAGATGTCAAGTCATCTAAAAGAAAAATATAAAAACGTTCGTAAAAAGTGATATTAATAACCTAGGAAATAAAATAAATTATCTTTCACAGTAAATTTTTATATATATATTTAATCCCCCGACTTTAAAAAATAAATTAAACAATAGATATTCTGCTCCTCCTGTTATATATATTGTTTAGTTTACCCTTTAATGTTGCAGAATGTCTATTGTTCAATTTTGTAGGAGGAGTTTTATATTTAAGACTGAAATTGAAGGATTAAAATGATTTTCACACCCCCTCCCCAACACACACACAAAAATAGTGTAGGGCATGGATTTATATTTATATAAATTTAGATTTAAAGAACCACCAATGTAAAAGTTGGACATGAACGCATACTCGTATGAGAAACATGATTTGCAACAACAAAAAAATGTAAAAACTTTAATTAAAAAAAAGACAAATAAGAAAAAGAAAATCAAATATATGTAAACAAAAAATAAAATACTAGGAAAAATAAAGAGAAAAAGAAAAGCAAAAGCTTCTGTTCTGTGGTTTTGGTAGGGTTTTTGACCTCTTTTCAAAGATTCAACAATCTCTCTCCGTGTGAGATTTCTCACAACAATTAACATAGCAATGGCGAAAGCAATATCAAGAAATCAACAAATTCGCTATTGTCTGTATCACTCCATTTCTTCAACAAAACCTTCATTTCACAGCCTTTCAAATGCTCTCACCCCCACCAAACCCCTACCCCTTTCTCCATTGGTAAGTCTTCATTTTTTACTCAAAGTTTTCAATATTTTTCTAATCTCATAGCAACCTTTTTTGTTTAAAATTTAGGTATCTTTGGATTGTCTTCGTTTTTATAATTTTTAAGTTTTTAGTTTTTTCTAGTTTCTGATGAATGGGGCTGAAAATTTTTATCTTTTTTTGGTGGGGTTGGGGAATCTTGGATTACAGGCTATGCGTTCGGGTCGATTGGAGAGTGGATTGAATTGTTACAGGTTTCTTTGCACCTCTAATTCTGTTAATCAATCAAGTTCTGGGTCCAGTGGATCCTCCTCTGGAGCTAATTCTGGAAAGAGTGAAAGTTCTGGTGGTTCTCAGAAGACTTCTGAACAGGGAAAGCCTATTCGGGGCAGTGTAAGCTTCTTTCTTTTTTTATTCACCGAGAGATATACTGCGTTTAATTAGAGGCAGATTCAGGATTTTAAGTCAGTAATGTGTAATGTGTAATGTGACTGCACCCACTACTCAGAGGCGGATGCAGCCTTAGAGCACCTTGCTCATCTGAGCCAAATACATTCGTCGTGGAATGTAAAATTCACTAAAATTGCTATAAATAGTAGGTCCGAACCCGTAACTTTAAAAATATAAAGGTTCAATGCTAAGAACCTTAAAGTGTTAACCCATGGAGTTTAAATCTTGGATCCACTCTGCCACTACTCCTACACTGAGAGTGGGTGCAAATTTAGTATTAATATAAAATATTCGAAATTAGTATCAAAATGATTTTTTGAATAGAAGTTGTCAATATATGCATGTAAATTATGTATGTATAGCGAGTCGAAGATAGTGTGTTGTGAAAACCTGCTGCCTAACACGTGCATCGGGAGTACATTTATGTGTATCTTTTAGTAAAAAAGTATATTTATATTGAGCTTGTAGCTCAGGTATAAGCTGCAGAGTTTTTGCTTAATTTGTGGGATCGATGGTTTCGAATTTTCTGTTATGCTTTCCAATAGCTGCATTCTTGATGGGAAAATAGTGTGAATGCTAATGTAACTTCATTGTTTATAGTAGGGTGTTAAGGCTTGTCTTTTCTGTTTATAATAGCTGCATTTTTTATGAAAAAATATGGTATGACTGCTTATGCAACTTCAACTGTTTATACTATGGCTACATTTATGGGTATATTCTAGTAAAAGGGAGATTTGATCATATGGAGCTGCTTTTAGTTGCTGGAATTATTTCGATATTGAGCTTGTAACTCTGGCTGTTTGCTTAATTTGTGTGATTGGGAGTTCCATTTTTCTGTCCTGCTTTGGATTAGCTGCATTCTTGACGGAAAAATACTATGAATGCTAATGTAACTTCATCTGTTTATAGTAGGGTGTAATTTTTTTCATTTTTCATAGAGCCTGCAATTGATAAGTAATTAATTGACATGTGCAGCCTGTTTCATGGATGAGTTTCTTTCTGCTTGTTTGCACTGGAGCAGGATTGGTTTACTATTACGACAGGGAAAAGAAACGGCATATTGAAGGTAGATTACTATGGTGAGTTGTATTAGTTTTAGGAAAAGAAACTGTGGTTTGCTAATCACATAAAATACTGGGTTTTTTTTTGGCTCATTAGACTTTGGGTTTGAAGGCACCATGGAGGAGGATTAATATTTATAAAACCACGTGTCCAATTAGGCTGTTAGTTACCTGTCAGTATGTATGCATTTAGGTTTTCAGGTTGTAGCACTGCCTGACTCTGAGTATAGTGCTACAATGGCTCTGTGTGTGTATGTGTGAGAAGGCAGATACGTTAGAATGCAGTGTCAGTAATTACAGAATGGATATCAAAAATCAACTTCAGCGTGTTCCTTTTCTGCTTGTTTCTTTTGCATCTACCCATTCGTTGGTCCACTACTGAATTCTTGTGCCCTTTTTAGAAGGAAAAAACCACATGCTAGAGATTGTTATTCAGGAGGTTGGGTTTTGCAAAGAAATTTGGTAGTGTGGTTTTTGCTTTCTCTTTGTTTGGTGCATTTTCAATAGTGTGGTACTGTGGTGGTATCAAGATGGTATCAAGAAAACACTGTTAAATGGCCTCCTGTTTTAAATTGTTGAAACTTTCACCATAGGTTTCTGCTTTCCGTTGCTTACACCCAAAGTATCTCTGTTTAATGGAACAAAACCATTGAGGTTTAAATACTCATTTTATGAAATTTTGGGTTTTTAAGTGGAAAAGGTCACATGAGGTTGTTCATCTAACTTCAAATAACAAAAATTTGTATTTGCTAGTAATATTTTTCTTCCCCTGTGTTAGATAGTTATGTGTAAATAACCCTAGTCCCATATATATAGTAGGAATAGAATATGTCCTGGTCCCATATATATAGTAGGAATAGAATATGTCCTAGTCCCATATGTAGTAGGAGTAGAATATGTCCTAGTCCCATATGTAGTAGGAGTAGAATATGTAATATATATAGGGCTTATTGTATCATTGTTAAAAGATAGATTTTTCTCCCGTGCATTCTCACATGGTATCAAAGCTTCAGTGAGAAAATTATCGTTGTGCGTCATTCCAGCTACATCCGGGAAGAAATATCTCATCGCCATGCAATTTTTCGGCAACTTCTTCTTGTTCCCGGGGTTCATCACTGCTACAGTGGTACTGTGCATATACCAGTACCACCATCAGATTCGAAACCCTTGCTTGACCAAACCCCAGAAAATTCCACCATCCGAACAGAAAAATCAGTCACCGTGCGTCTTTCCGGTTGACGACTCAAGATTGATTTGCGTTATCTCCTCATCGATAAGTGTTGTGCGAAAACCAATACTACCATCTTGTTTGGAAAAGTCAGTATCGTTCCGGCAGAAAGTCACGCGCCGCCAGAACCAAGGTTCCGGCGAGCTACAGTAACTTTTCCGGTGTGTGTGAGCCATTTCCGACCACTTTTTGACAAAACTTCTTCATGATAACTTACTCTTCCAGTGATTCCAAGCCTGCCCATACAAATTACATCAATTCTGACAACTTTTATTTTCTCCGGCGTGAACAGTGATTTCCCGGTGTGAACAGTAATTTCCAGAAAAGTTTCTGTTTTCTATTGATGTTTTAGAACCTATTTTGTAGTGTGGAATTCGGCTTGGTCTCACTATTTTCAAATTTTTCCAGCGACCTTTCGGCCAACTTCTGTTTATCAGCAACCACCTAGTTTTGTTGCTCGGGGGAGTCTAGTGGCCTTGAATGTCGAATGATCAGCTTACAGATATTTTCACTAAGTCCCTCATTGGTCCTCGTATTAGTTACATATGTAACAAGCTCGGTATATGATTTGTATGCACCGACTTGAGGGGGAGTGTTAGATAGTTATGTGTAAATAGTCTTAGTCCCATATATGGTAGGAATAGAATATATCCTAGTCTCATATGTAGTAGGAGTAGAATATGTCCTAGTCCCATATGTAGTATGAGTAAAATATGTAATATATATAGGGCTCATTGTATCATTGTTAATAAGAAAGATTTATCTCCCGTGCATTATCACACCCAGTATTGACAAGATTCTTTTATGATTATCAAAATAAACTTAAAGACCAATATTTTACCCTTCCCTTTTGTTCTTTTTGTTCCTTTTGTTCAAGGAGCTTTAAGTTTACTAAATTTTTGCAGATAGTAAGATCATAGGCTTCGATATGTGTTCTTGCTCTCTAATTTCCTACCACTCCAGTTTGCTAATTAAGCTTGTTACTTGCTACAGATATCACCACTGCCTCAACTTCCGTAAAGCAAGGACCTTCTGCGGGAAAAGCAGCCATTGGTGGTCCATTTAATCTCATTGACCATAACGGAAAACCAGTAACTGAGAAAGACTTCTTTGGCAAGTGGACAGTTGTATATTTTGGTTTCACTCACTGTCCAGATATATGCCCAGATGAGCTACAAAAACTCGCTGCTGCAGTTGATAAAATTAGTAAGCCTTTTTGTCATAGTTTTGTGCCCAAAATGGATGAAGTTTTGCATGATTATTGTGATTGGTCATTTCATCAACCACATTTTTTCTCTCTGTTTATATTTGTTCTTCCTCTCGCCTTTCAATTTAATGTCTGATTTTCCAAGTTCTAGTCCAGTCTTGATTCCCAATTTGTTTGGTCGAAGGGAGGTGATTATAATAGAACTAAAAGGACCTCCTGGTTGCCAAACGTTGATTCAGTGTAGAAAAGCTGATCGTGCATAATAAGTATCATGTGAACTATGAGCATGAATTGAATGAACTCAAACAATTATCCTTTTTTGTTGTTTCAATAGTAATTTCATGTTGTGCATGAAAATGTTCAAAGTGTTTTAATATTCTCCTAAAGGAGATGTTCATTCTGCTTCCTAGGGGAGAAAATGTAAGCTAATGTCATAGCAAACTACAATACCGCAGCTATTGACTGTCTTTAAGTTTTAACAAATCAACAAGGCTACTAGTGGCTGTATAGTTCCAGTTTCTTTTTGTTGTGAGAGAAAAGCCCATTAATATATACTCCCTCTGTCCCATCTTATGTGATACACTTCGATTTTAAAGTAAAAATTTTTGAAACTTGTGGTCTAAAACAAGTCGTAGTTATTTATGTGGCTATAAATCATTTCGTTAACGGTAAAATAGAAAGTTTAAAGTTAAATTGTTTCTAAATATACAAAGGTATCATTCTTTTTGTGATGGATTAAAAATGAAAGTGCATCACATAAATTGGGACAGAGGGGAAATAGTGTTTAGCTGTCATGATGTTTTTTTCCTTTTAATTTTAAGCATACATGTTAATCTTCTAATTCGTAATATACTCAATATGCAGAGGAGAAGTCAGGAATTCAAGTAATACCTATGTTTATCTCAGTTGATCCTGAAAGAGATACGGTTGAGCAAGTACGCGAATATGTTAAAGGTGCGTTCTGGGTTGAACTGATTATATCTCGTGCATTTATTAGATATACTTGTAAAGCTGCAACTGACAATTTTGTACTCAATATTTAGAGTTTCACCCAAACTTGATTGGCCTCACTGGTACCCCAGAAGAGATAAAGAAAACGGCACGTGCTTATCGGGTTTACTATATGAAGACAGAAGAAGAAGGCTCAGATTACCTTGTTGATCACTCAATAGTCATGTATGTACTTGATCCTCCACCTGTCAGTTTTAATTGCCTCTCAATTTCAAATATCTACAACCTTTATTAATACAAGCACACGTTTGATTTTTCTGCAAAATGGTCTTCCTTTGATGAATAATAACCTCTGCATACATAGTCTTTTAGGTTTCTAGCACCTCTCTCAAAAATAAAATATGGTGCTTTAAAGGATGTGGTTTGCATGGAATGCAAGAGGGGGGGGGGTAATTCAAATTTACGGGTATACCGGTGATATTATAAAAATAAAGTATAAGTTAAATATATTTACTACAGTGGGAAACCATTCTCTGTATCTTTTTTTCCCCTTCATGTATCATCAATCTGAAAAACATTACTTAAATAGTGGTTTTAGCTACCTTATTGCCATTTGATCACATCAAGAGTGCACCTGTGCATGAACAAAGTCTTATGGATATTTTCTGATGAAAGACCTTGTGATGGAGTGCTAAGTACTCCTTCATCCTTAACCAGAGGTCTTGGGTTCGAGCCTTGGGAATGGAATCACCTTTGTTAGAGAGCGATTTACGCCCACATTTGATCATATGTCATAATCTGTTTGGTGTTTTATTAGCTAAACCTATCTTGCCGTTTGGTTAAATGACTAGAACATGATAGACTAATGAATTGGCAGTTCTAATTGACTAACAAATTATAAGTTTCTTGGAATCATTTTTAGTCACTAAATTCGCGAAAACTATCTGTATTTCACATATTAACCAGAAACCAGTTCCGTCTAGGCTTCGGGTACTCCAAACTACTAGAGACGTAATTTAAGCTCTTTTGATGATAATTTGCATTTTGTTTAGTGGCAAGTATTTTTTTTCTTTTTATCTGCTTAGGTCATACAGATTGAGTGAGCATGCTTTGAGATTATCCGTTTCTCCTAAATCTTGAATGCTTAATGATATCTCTCTAAAATGTTTTGGATAATTCCTCCTCCACTGAAAAGGTTATGTTAGTTTTAACACATGAGATTGATAATACAATGTGCAGGTATCTTATGGATCCTAAGATGGAATTTGTGAAGTTTTTCGGAAAGAATAACGACGTCGACATGCTTATTGATGGCATAATTAATGAGATAAAGCAATACAAGCGAGTCAAAGCATAAATGCTGTTGCAATATTTGTCATCAGAGAGATTTTGAGTTACTTTAAAGTAAAAAACATGACATTGAGTTTCAGTATTTGAAGAAAACTGTTGCTGTTTGATGGTATACTGCAATCCTGAATTAGGAATGGTATTCGTTACTGACATTAATATAAGGTTGAATTTTACCATTCATTTTGCAGTTCACAATGATTTGTCCAATCTGGTTGATTCCTTGAGCTCTTTGTGTTTATATTTGCCTCTGAAATACATATGCTTATGATGACTTGTCAACTTTTCCCCCTAAATGCAAGGATATGAAATGATACAATGAAACTGAGAGAATTCTACGATGACTTGAGGCCAGTTGGCACACAGTTTGATACTTGGTGAGTAATGAGCCCGTATTGATACCTTTCTCTACTTAAATACATAAGGTTCGAAACTCGATGAATGATGAGCTTACTCCTACATCCTTCTCTATTTAATTGAAGGGTTTTTTTTTATTTATATGAAATTTTAATTTATTTACTCGGTTTATCTAAGTTTCCTATTTACAGAAAGTAACTCAAATTTTTTACAAAATATATATAAATCTAGTTAAAATCTACAATTTATCTACCACTTAGATATAATTTTTTTTGTACAGAATCCGGTTTAAGACTATAATTTATATACAACTTGTATATAATTATGCTAGTAGTATATATTTTGTATATCCTTTCTATATTCGGCATACAAAATATATACAATTTGCTTATGTCTTCTTCGAGTTTCAATTTGAAATTCTAACCAAAATCACCTCGAATCTACACCAAATTCTCTCAAAATTGAGACGTGAACTCCAAAGGATATTCCCAATCATTTGTAACAACATCCACTCCACATAAATAACAATTTCGAAATTTGATTTTGACCCCGCACAAAATCTGCCATTTGACACCCCTCTAAATTTGTATGGAAGAAAGGAGCTAGGACAAAGTATCACGGTATTAACAAAAACTAAACATTACTTCAGAAAAAAAATCCATTGCCACTTCACTTTACATTTACTACTCTACATATATATATCTCCCTCTTCATCCTTTACATGAATAATAGGTTCTTCCACACATACATTTCTGCATCCCAAGTCTAAATTCTTCCATGTCAGTTCAGTGTTTTCAGACATCAAATTAGGCCCTTTCCCAACTATCCACTCATCCATGGGATCAATAACATCATCTGTAATGTCATTGCTTCCTTCTGGATCAAAAGCTTGTAGTTTCAAATTACAATGGACAAATACCAAATCGCGCATCCTCTCCTGCTCTATCGGATTCCTCCCTTGTCTAAATAATTTCTCGACCAAGCTCCTTTTTAGCCTATAATGTGAAGCACCATTACACGTCTGACTAAGGATTCGAACAGCAAGCCTTTGCAGTTCGGGACAATGACCTCCGTATTGTGACCACCAAATTGCTGCAACCATCCATGACTTCCAGGTTAACATAACGAATGACATAGAAAGATAAAGATAGCACAAAAAATGTGTATAATCATACAAACCTGGCGAAATATTTGATAACTTCTCTTTGAAGCTACCAAAATGAAATGTGCCCCTCCCCATGCGATACTCATCAATTTGCAGCGTGATCTTATCTTGTATATGACGATCTTCTGTCATGCGAACAACACAGTAACAAAGACCACAGGAAACTTCCACATCAGTGTAGAAGTCACTTGAATAAAAGAGGCTTGGGTTCAAAAAGTAACCCGAAGCATGGAGATGACTGTGGAGGTATTCATCCCATACGTCATCTATGGCTTTCCAAAATCTTGCATAATGGGATTTCTTCTCTTTGAATTCCTTTTTGATCGTCTCTTTAGCTTGATCTATTGTGTCGTATATAAAACCAACTAGTGGCTTATTAGTATTATTTAGCAATTTAATAATTTCCACAAGGGGAATGGTTGCCTTCGCTGCCATTAAAGCCTCAGTCCAAAAGGATTCATCTTCGACCATTTCTGACATTCTTTTACCCTCACTTGTGGAAGCCAAATGCCAATCAGAAGACTGAAACATCCTAATTAAGTGTTCTTTCTGTGATACAATGTTCTCAAGAGTCATGAAGGGCACAATCGACCTTATCTTTGAAGGGCATACTAGCTCATCAGGACAAGCATCTCTCAGAAGCTTTAGGACAGTAGCGTTGCTGTAAATAAATTGTGTCAGAGCTTTCGCCTTCTCCAGAACTTGTTGTATCGTGTCTATCGCTGTGAATTTCTGTAACATAAGTTCCATGCAATGAGAAGCATCTACTGTCCAAAAAACAGTCTTAAGTTTTTCCACTAGTTTCTTGCCTGCTTCCATCATGCAGGCAGCAGATGTCGAGTATGCAACTATTTGGACCACATTTTCAACTCCAACTTCCTCAATAACTTCCTCAAAAAACACTTGCATGGCATCAACATTGCTATTGATAGATGAAATATCTGACGACCGAAGGTAAATGGTGCCTCTTGGGCAGTAAACTAGGATATTAATCAGATTTCGACCCTTTGAATCTACCCATCCGTCTAGCAAGATGCTACATCCTGTACTTGCCCATGAATTTCTTATCTTCGTTACATATTGTTGCATCTCTTCCACTGCATCCTGAAGGATCCGCCCTTTCAACTCGTGACAACTTGGGAATATTATTGTCTGCCCAGGACTAAGGGTGGCTTTTACCATCTTCCGGAAGCTAGGTGATCTGATAGCGTCAAAGTCAATTCCTTCTTCATAAAAAAATCTCCCTATAGATTTAGAAATCTCTGGTGAGGATGAATCTACAACAGAACTACCAGCTACTTTTGAATTCACTCTATTATGCTTTTTATTTCCATTTTCAGAACGCTGAGTGAGATCTGTCTTATTTGGTTCACCATCACCTTCTCGGGGGCACCAGTTCCGTTTCAAAGGAAGATTTGGGTGGTAAAGCTGCTCAACTTCCTTGATTAAACTGCCATTTTTCTTCTCATGTAGCTCGGATTTCATTGCTTCTTTGACAAGTATAGGAGCCTCCAAGCAAGGAGTGACATCTCCTCGAACGCCTCCTAAGTGGTATTTAAGCCGGGTAAACCCAGAAACAACCTTATGACAATAGTTGCACTTGATTTTTTGCTTCTTCTGATCAACTGCTACACCATGTTGACGAACATCAATTTGATCTTGAGTCATTTCTCACATTTATATATTGACTGTTCTTCAACTGCAGAACAATGATCCATGAGTTGTTAAAACTTCCTTAAAATTGTAACTTCCACTCCATAAATGTGTAAAGTTTATAAGGTCCCTTGATATTAGTTAAACAATGACCAAATAAATCACAGTCCGTTCCAAGTGAATAGCGAACTCCCTCCATTCCTATTTACTTAATGTGGTGCAGAAAACACAACAAATATCAATCCTGATCCTAACTAATAATGCAAGTGCCGATTTAATCTGAAGCATGGCATCATTAAAATTACAAACAAAACAAAAAGAAAAACAAAACTACATGGGGTTACGTAAATATTCCAAAGGTACACTTTATCATTGATTCATCAATTTTTTGTCTAAATTGGAAGAAATTTTCATGAGTGTTCTAAATCATTAAATAAGAAAATGGGCAGAGAACAAACCGGAAAATTGACACTACATTTTCATTGTGTTATTTACCTTTTTTCTCAGCAAAAGAAGGCTAATGTGACAAAAATTTAAGAAAATCCCCAAAAGACAATGTCTAGGGGCATAACAGATTGACACTAGAAGCATACAACAGATTAGCATAAGGCATAAACGATGCCATAACTTTTGTAGATGAGATCTAATTAGGACATCAGTATGAACGTACGAGTAAAATGGCTTTTTTTCACACTGCTATCAGTAAACTAAATCCCTTCACACAACCGCCCACACAGAGTCACATACATAAACAAACAAGAGGAAATTATGTAAAACCTTAGTATGCTTGATATGAGCTATATCCAAAATAAGATTGGGTAAGCACTATTATACGCACCGAGCGGAATGAAGTGGTTGAAAACCATGAAAGATAAGGTTCAAATCCTGTTAGAGACAAAAGGAAAACATTGTGTAATTTCTACCCATCTTCCTAAACCTTACCATTTTAAAAAAAAAAAAACTGAGCATTATTATGCAGTTTGAACGCCTTATATCTGTCAAATACTCCTTGCGTTTGCCTCCCGGGCCTAGCTCAAGTGGCAAAGGGTAGTGGATTTGTGTCTCGGGTCACAGGTTCAAGCCCCACATCATGCAAAGCAAAGCCTGGTATTTAAGTGGAGAAGGGTAGAGGAGTGGGCCCATTATCCACCGAGTTTCGAAGGCTGTGGTTGATCCAAAGGATCGGCCCCAGACGGATTTCTTGCTTATCAAAAGAAAGAAAAAAAAAAGTACTCCTTGCAATCCAATTTTGTAAACTTACTTTCCATCTTCATTTGGCTCTATTTGTTTGACCATCCCTTGCTACTAATAGCAATTTTTTCCGTCTCCGCAAGTTCAAAACAGCACCAAAGTTTTATTATCATTATTTTTTCACAAGTAACACAGTTTTTTTTATTTTTCTACATCACTTTTTTGTCCAAGCCTATAGAGTTACCGGATACATGTGTTAGATGGTAGGTAGCACGTACGTCGAGATGCGTACAAACTGGCCTGGACAACACGGTTATCATAATGGGACATTTTCTTAATTTAAAATGCTACTGACAGAGATCATCCAATTCAAGGAGAAGGTTATTACTCTATTCATTCTTTTGTCCAAAAGTACAAAGAACAATGTAAAATCAAATAACCACCTTAGAGCTCATTCTTCATGAAAAAACAAAGAAATAAAAAAAGGGTAAAACAATAAAGGGGGGTTTATAAATAATGATTTTAGAAATTCTGAAGAAAAATGTAAGTAATCTCCTCGCGAAAATGTATAAAAGGTAAAAGAAAACACTAAAAGCTCCTCTGTTTTCTTTTTATTTTCGATTTAAAAAAAGAGCTCATATCTTTTTTGAATATTGTAGAGTGTGAAAAAGGAGCAGAAGCAGAATAGTTCATGACAACAGAATAAAGCACAAACAGAGCAAAATCAGACGCAAATAATAACACACACAAAAAAAAAAAGGTGGGGTATTTGTATTTACCAATATCAAGACTACAGAAGGAGAGTAGAGGAAAATGAAGAGAAGTAAAAGCGAACAAGTATGAGTGATGAAGCTGAAGCTGAAGCTGAAGGAGGTTGCGGAGAAATCAAGAAAATACAGTCCCTTTACTCACTGCCATGTGTTACTCTCACTCTCACTCTCACTCTCATATAGGCTTCAATTTTTGTGAATATTACGGGAAGAGGAAATGTTAGTCCAGACTGACGTCACTTTAGCAAATGGAAACACCCTTTTTCTTTTTCCTTTACCCAAAAACTGAGATAACTATACTTTGTTACTCTATAAATTGGGATATACTCTATATAACACTCGGGGCCGGATCCAAAATTTAATGGTTAATTGCTTTTGACTTTGACTTGATTCGATTCGGATTATTCTGTCTTTTAGGTTTATATTGACAAATCGATCAAATAAATTATTTAATTATAATGGTGAGTAAAGCATAAAAACTCACTAATATAATCAATATCAATACAAAATTAGTATTGTTTATTTATAGCTGTCTTTGATGAATTTTCATATTCTAGAGTTATAATTTGACAAAAAATAGACAAATAGGACTAAAACTCACTAAAGATGCATATTTAGATACTCAAAGCAAAAACTTACTTAATAAACACTTTTTTTTTGGGCAGAACACTATAAACTTTTGAAATAGAAACAAGAATATATAAAATTTAAAAATTCATAAGGAAAAAAGAGTCAGCAACAACTGAAGAAAAGGAAAGAAAAGAAGAAACAAGGATAAGAAAAAAAGGAAAGGAGAACGAAGGAACATAATAGTATTAAAAAAAGGCAATACCTTGGGCTCGATCCCACGCCCTAAAGGCAGAAAAACAAGGCCTGGACCAATGGCACCAAACAACCTTTTTTTTTCTGCGGGTATCGCTTAGCATATTTATAGTGTTTTTTTTATATATATACATACATGCACATACAACGTTTCGGCCGAGGTGTGCGGGTGACATACCACCCCTTTCCTCCTTGGTAGATCCGTCCCACATTCATAAGAAAAAATTAAATAAAAGCAGGAATTGACTTCTTATCCTTCTTTAGTTTGCTAGGAGGATCTACTTTTTTCCTTACATTTTTCAATTACAAAATAGAGAGAGGAGAGGAGAGGAGAGGAAAGAAGAATACAAGATTTAGTACATGTTTGAATGTCTTTCTTGACTTACTCTTTGATGAGATGGACGCAATCCTTGTTCCTCCTTTAATAAGCCCAGAATCTGAATTAATACTAGATGATTATATAATAAGATCATGTTTGGAAAGTCATCTAGGAATTGTATTTAGATGTAATTAAGTATAATTATATAATTTGTGATGTTTGTTTGGCCAAGTAGTTTTTGGTCAGCATGGAATAGGTGTAACTGAGAGAGTATAATTACACTCCAATTTTCAACGAGACGGTAAGAATCGATGATAATCACATTGTGTAATTATAAGGTAATTTTTTAATCATCTTTTTCAAATATATTAAGTACTATTCTTTTTAAATATTTCTTTTCCATTTCTCTTATTCTCATTTTTAACCTTCCAACAAATTACTTATTGTGTGCTTCCATATAATTTTGTGACTTCCATATTTTGCTACTTTTTTTCTACTTTCTTTGTTTTTCTTAATTGTTAAATACAATTTCGGATTTTACTAGCTTTGTTTTCTATTCATTAGCATAAAATAATTATTAAATACTTTTTAAACTCATATTTGTCTTTTTGTTATTTAAAAAGTATAATAAATCATAAATTTCATATTTTACTTATATGAGTTGGTATATGTTTAAAGTCATAATTGAAACTTTTATTTATTATCTTGAGTTAAAATATTATTTATTTGAAAGGTAATCAAGATACCAATAAAAAAAATTCGATATTACTTGCCAGTTTATAATTATTTAATACTTTTCTTTTTTAAATTATAGTTTTAAGTACTTAGGGTCAATTATCCAGAGAGATAGGGAGATCGATGGGGATGTTACGCACCATATTGGAGTGGGTGGATGAAATGGAGGTTAGCGTCTGGAGTCCTGTGTGACAAGAATGTGCCACTGAAACTCAAAGGTAAGTCCTATAGGGCGGTGGTTAGACCGGCCATGTTATATGGGACTGAGTATTGGCCAGTCAAGAATTCACATATCCAGAAGATGAAAGTAGCAGAAATAAGGATGTTGAGATGGATGTGTGGGCACACTAGGCTAGATAAGATTAGGAATGGAGATATTCGGGAGAGGGTGGGCGTGGCTCCGGTGGACGACAAGATGCGGGAAGCGCGACTTAGATGGTTCGGACACGTGCACAGGAGAAGCCCTGATGCCCCGGTTAGGAAGTGTGAGCGGTTGGCTTTGACAGATAGGAGAAGAGGTAAAGGGCGGCCCAAGAAGTATTGAGGCGAGGTGATCAGACATGACATGGTGCAGCTCTAGATTTTCGAGGACATGGCTATTGATAGGAAGGTGTGGAGGTCGAGCATTAAAGTTGTAGGTTAAAGGTAGTCGAGCGGTTTTTCTCTTTGTCCTGATTTTCCTCTTTGTACCGACGAGTATGATAGTGTTTTGTCTAGCACTGCTAGCGATTTATGTTGTGTTTCACACTTTTGCATAATATTTATGTTACTGTTTTTCAAATATTTGTTGTCTCTCACGTTCCTGATAATATTTTTCGGGTTTTGTTGTCACAGATCTATTGTCTCTGAGCCAAGGGTCTCCCGGAAACAGCCTCTCTACCCTCTCTGGGGTAGGCATTAGGTCTGCATACACTCTACCCTCCCCAAACCCCACTGGTGAGATTTTACTGGGTTGTTTTGTTGTTGTAGTTTAAATACTTGATTATAAATAATATCTAGTATTTTTTTATATATAGATTTATTTATCACACATTAATGAGTTAGTAAGAAAACTAAATTGTTATTGCAATTTTAATTAATTAGTTCGAGTAATAATATTATTTATCAATTTAAGATATTATTTAATATATTTTGATAGGTTAATCTGAAAAAAATTATTTAATTACACTTAGTCGAACCAAACATGACAGTGAAAATTGCTCTATAATTGTGACAAAACAAACAGATCATTGTAATTACTATCTCCGTTTCAATTTAGATGAGTTAGTTTGAAGAAGAAAGAGAAATTTGAAACTTGTGATCTTAAAAGCTTGAAGAATAAAATCTTTGTGGGACCATGACATTTGTGTGAATATAAAAGCTTCTTAAAGATAAAATGGGAAAAATAAAGAATTTAAAGTTGAATATTTCTAAATTTAAAAATATATCGTTTATTTTGGAACAAATAAAATAGGAAAGTATCTCATCTAATTTGAAACGGAGGGATCATACTATATAATTACTAGCGTGTATAATTACTACCTTAACAATTACAACCATATAATTACACATGACTTTCCAAACAGGCCCTAAAAGAAGTGTTTTTCTTGACTTACATGTTCACAAATGAGGGTGGAATAACTTCTAAATTTTTTAAGCCACGAAAGATGGTAGCCAAATGAACCTAAGGTGTGTCGATACTATATTGTTAGATAATTTATTTTATTGAATATATATTTACTATACGTTAACTTCCTTTAACTTTTCAATGTATCTAATTATTTATATGTTAACATCCCTTAGTAAAAATTCTGACTCATCCACTGACAAAAGACATAAGATAAAAAGTAATAAGTTATAAGTTAGTAGAGGAACGATGAGATCGACATGCCTGTTGTAGCCGCCATCTATTGGTAGTTATAGAGAAAATTTTGAAGTAATAATTTATACTCGGTTATGTTACAAACACGACGACAAAGATAGTCAGCTATAGCGCGTCACAAGATTAAAAAGAACAGGTGTTAAAAGAAATCTCGGAAAGATCATTACCGTTTCGAACATTTTTCGGCAAAAGATGCTTCACCCATAAGTTGTCACAGAGATTACCTCGAATTGAGTACCCCCACACGTCATTTTTTCAGATAAAAGATTACGAAAAATAAGGATTATGAAGAGTGCTACATGAGCTTCACATTCATGGTGCAAATTTTCAAGTATTCAATGAATTGAATAACGGTTCCGACAAAGCCCTCAACTCGAGGAGTCTTCAAAATTATCAATAGTAAAGAGCCATGGTTTTGTGCCATCAAAACTATAATAACTCAAATACATACATATGCGTATATATGCGGTGCATTAACAAATAAAACCCAACTCTGCCTCGTTTCCTCGCAACAGCTTCACCTCTTCACCCAAAGAGGAAAAAGAAAAGAAAACTGAGCGGAAGCACTCTTTATTTAGCCAAGATGTCAAATATGATACAACAGAACCATGGAACATCCAGAATTCCATCTTGCGATGCATCTGAAGTTTGTAACCTATGACACACATGATATATATAACTCCTTATTCTTATTCACGGTCTGTTGTTGCTTACTATCCGGATAGTGGACGGACTGCCTTGCTGGTTGTGCTATAGGCTCTAAGCTCCAGTTGCTTCCTGAACTATCAAGTATATATATCCAATGGTCTTTCACAGCATTGGCTAATAAGGTCTTACCATATACCCAAATTTCGCCCTCTCAGCTTCCAAAATCTAGATATCTCATGGTGGAGAAGCTTCTTGAGTTACCGGATGGGCAACTCTGCACAAGTAGGCAAACTGCTTAATTTGATACCTCCAAGTCTGTGACTAATCCCTATGATGATATAAGATTGACCATGCTAATTCCGAAATTTGTTTCTGAAGAAATATATGTTATGATTTTTTTTTGAAAAAAAAGGTCATGACTAATGGAGATAACTAGGATTCGAATTGTTTCCTTACCTCCAGATACTCTGAATCGATACCCAGAGCCCGTGATAATGCATTAGCATTGCAGATCATGGGTTTACGAATGCAGGAAATACAGCCTTGCCCAGAAAAACCTGTTGCATCTCCTCCCTCCATATCTAGGAACAATGAAGTTCTATAGGTCAGATACAGGGTTTGACCATTAAAAGAAACCCAAGATGCATGTCAATCAAATCCAGTGCAACATATGAAAATTTTGTTTTATAATTTTCAACAGTAACGAGAAAAAAACAGTAACAAGAACAGAGATCACTATTCTTCTGTTCTGTCGATGCCACAAGGCGGAAAATTCTAGTCAAATGAAACAAAAGAAAATATTCAAAAAAAGTACTGATTCTGGACACAAACAATTCCTGCAAATATGGACCAACGGAAGCCAGAAAGGGTCTTTACAGGCAGAAATCAACACAATACTCCACCAGACTAATCTAAATTGAGGACATTATATACTCTCTGGATAATAAGTACTTACCATATCGCGGAACTCGAGCCTGATATGAGGCACATTTGTCCTATGAATGTCGTTTCCATCTGGCCCTCTTATGTAGTACTCCTTCCCAATCCAGTGGGACTATGTATATAAGTGGAATATGTCAGAAAAGAACACCACAAAACACAAGCCGTAGAATTAGCATACCAGCCATTTAGGTAAGATATGCAATAGAAGATAAACAAGTCAAATATGCATAAAGTGTTGTTAATTCCAAAGCCACAAAGCAGGATGTCAATGCCTATGCAACTGATGTGGAAAGTAAGGCCTGGATAGTAAAATGGAAACACCCCCCCAAAAAAAAGAAGGAAAGAAGAAGAGAGGATATACAGGAAATGCAACTAAACAAATTAAACCACTGAACCTACAAGTTTCCAAGCGCTTATCCTAACAAGAAACAAAACCGGGCAAAGTGGCTGTCATGAATAGAAAGGAACCCCTAATAAAACTCTACTACCAATATGGTCAAGATAAAACATAGATATGAGGTATACATCCATGGTGATCTACAAACTTTGGATTACAATTGGTATATTAGCACTTAACCGGACTTAGAATATAGCTACACAGGTAGCCAGAGTCATACTTTACCCAATTTTCTACTTCTGTGTCTCACAGAAAGGTAAATAAAGCAAATTCACATAAGGCAACTCGGGGATTTAAAAGAAAACCAACGCATCAACGGATCAAAGAACCCAGGTGAAAGTGGAGTTTGGTAGCAATTGTGAAAGGACACGAGCTTGATGAATATTGAGAGCTGGGAGCAGATTACCATGCCAACAGCATTTAAATTTTCAGGAGATACACAAACCTTTAGCGCATGGGAGAAGCCTGACTGGTATACTGAATTACGTGCAATCTCACATAAATCACATGCACTCAACTTCCAAACCTGCATGACAAAAACTATTAATCTCCTTGACCAAGTGACATTATAAAATCTTTTAGCCAAGACACTAGAATACTCACTGAAGCAGCTATACTGTATTCCTCAACGAGGGCTTCTTTTGTTAAATGAATTTGCAATGGATCATCAGTTGAAAGAGAAACATTCAGGCCCCTCAGGAAGAACATGGGTAAAGGATTCCGATGGTAGTCCAAAAATAAAGAGTTGTTACTGAGAGGAGACATTGCCAAGCCAATCTGGGGGAAAAAAGTCATGATTGATAACCAGATAACACACATGGCTAACAAAAGAATCACTTTAATTTCTTTATTACCTGGGCCAAGTAGTACAGGTATTGGAGAACAGGAGACTTTCTCAAATTGATACCATGAGCAATATTATGGGCTGTTAAGAAAGTTGCTGCAAGGTGGTCTATATCTCCAGCCTGTAGATGTAAATCAGCTAATCAGCAAGAAAAAGAAACTCATTAATTAAAGAACACCACAATAAGCCTGAATTACTACCTCCCCAGAATGTGGCCGGAATTTGATGGTTGTCATGCCCTTTGACTCGCGCAGCTGAGATGTTATTTTGCAAGGGGTCAGAACTCAACGCATCAAATGGGTACAAGCAACAATATCAAAGAGAGTATTGTGGTAGATAGACCCTTTTAGTAGTATTATGGTAGACAAATCTACAGCTCTTGAAATGGGATTTACTAATGAGGGGAGTAATATGTAACCACCCAACTTCGTTTAACAACCAAAAGAAATAGACTGTAATTATTAGAATTGAGCTTTTATCCATAAAGAAATAGAATGTTATCTGAAAGTAAAGGATAGCTAAGGCCTCATTTGTTTTTATTAAGATTAAGACGTCTGAATCTGAATACACATCTGAATATATTAAGATGCGTATCAAGATCTTAATAGAAATAATTAAGACTCTTTGATTTTTAACATCTGAATGTATAAAATTTTTCTTTATTTGAAAATTAATAAACATAAAATTCAAATGAAATACTAACTAATCTAATATTCTATCAATAAACTATATAGTTTTTTAAAATATGATAGTTGTTGGTGATGATGGCTAACAGGTGATAGAGACGGTGGTTGGTGATAGTTTTGGTTGATGATGGTTGTTCATGCTAGTAGCTAGTAGTGATTGGTAGTGATGCCGCTTATGATTGAGGATGGTGGTGGTGGGTGGTGATAGTTAATAAAGACGGGTGATAGTAGTAGTTGTGACTAAGAAAGGTGGTAGGTGGGTGGTGGTAGGTTATAATAATGGGTAGTTTCGATTGTGGTTGTTGGTGGTGATTGGGTGGTCAGTTGTGGTAGTTGAGGTGGAAGAGTGTTGATTGCGGGTGAGAATAATATATGGTTGTCGGAGTGGTGCGGATAGTGGGTGGTGATGGTCAATAATGGTGGCGGCTATGATTGAGGATGATGGTGGCGTGGTGGTGGTGGTGGGAGTGGGAGTGGTGATGGTGGTGGTGGTAGTTGATAATGGTAGGCGGTGGCAGCAGTTAATAATAAATCTCTGATAGCATCTTAATGACATTAAGTCTCTGTTATAGATCTTAATCATCCAGACATATTCAGACTCATTAAGTAGTTGTGAAGTAAAAAAACAAACACACTTAATGATTAAGATCTGAATAATTAAGATTCAAACTATAAAAACAAACGCACTTAATATCTGAGATCTGAATTCAGACCTCCATTAAGTGCAAACAAATGAGGCCTAAGAGAGACTGCTGGTAGAGTCTAAACAACCTCCGTTTTGTTTTAGCTTTCTCTTAATTCCTATCGTGCACTTACATACAAATCTATAGGTAGTTCGTCTCCTTCTAAGAAAAATATCCAAAGTTTTCATTTTTGATCGAATTAAGTCGTCAAAAATGAGCTTTTCGCCGTCTTTCTCAAGCACCAGCAATAGTAGTTATAAGCACCTCACAAATGTGTTGCGCTAACACAAAGGATATCATTCTGGTCTATTCACATTTAAACTCCCTCTATCCATTTACCAATCTTTCCCCAAAGCAACCACAACTGGAGATCATTACGAAATAGGTTGTAGCACTATCCTGTGTTTCCAACCAGACAAAGAAGTGAAGATGGCAGAACAAAAGGGGAAAGGAAGAGATAGAAACGGAGTAACTTACGAACCTTATTCAGGGTGTACAGGTTTGCATAACAATAGTACACGTAGTATGAGTATGCAGGATTGAATACATTGGTCCATTGAGCAGGTGTAGGCATGTGTTTGGTAGGCCTCCTTTCAGGTTTGCTTTCATCATCCACCAAATCCAATCCAACAACCTTTAAGATGACAGAACAATAAGTATAAGTATGAAGAACATATTGACATTAAGAATATAAGAACTGATGATTGTGGTAAACAATCCAAAACACCAGTGGATTAAAATCGGAAAAACATGCCACCACAGCTATGTATCTTTCTCCTTCTCAATAACCATTTAGACCAGCTACTTTATTCATCACATATATAGGCTCAACCAAGATTTTATATCCGCCACGTAGATGAATGCCCCAATATCACAGAATGAAGGGAACAGAAAAGTAAATAAAAAATACAAGAAAGCTTGGATCATATCCGACTCCATCCCAACACATGATAGCATAGCAAGCAGGTTTAGTACTTCCTAGAATTCAACACCACAAGTCTGGGTTAAACTTGAAACAACCAAATTCAATTTTCAACTAAACTTGGGCCAAGCATGTGATGGCTTCATTTTTTTTTTTTAAACAATAAAAGGGTGGATTCAAATGTTTAGTGAATCATACCTGTTTCAAGAAGATGTGCAGATGAGGATGTGAATCTGGGTCCACAGTAACCTCAAACAAGGGCAGAAAGATGTTGTCTAGGATATTTTGAAACGATGTTACAATCCCCATTTCTTTGTATATGTTATATAGTCTTGGAAGCTGGAGACAAAGAAAGCAGGAAATTTAAGAATAATATTACAACATCAAAATGCATACACACGAAAACCAAATGGTCAACCATTAAAAAGGAAGTAAGAAACAAAACTAAGCCACTGAAAGGATTAAAACGATCTGGAGTAAGATAATTTGTGTTATTTTGAAAATAATCAGACTAAACCAAGATTCATAAGATTGAAAATTAAGAGTGTGTTTGACTATCTCTTCCTGATTTATAAGATATAATTAGAGCAGACTTTTCATTGAATAAGGGACTTTGGTCATAGCAAAGCCACCTCTGTAATAGGGGTGGGCATATATCGGGTAAAACGGATAACCCGAACCGTTAATTATTTATTGGGTTATCGGGTTAACGGTTCAGTAACGGGTATAAAAAAATTTATTGGGTTATCGGTTCGGGCTCGGTTTGCAATTCTATTATTGGGTAAAAACCGATAACCCAATAAGAATTAACTAATTTACCCTTAAGTATATACATACTATACTAGGATTTCATAATTCATTTTCCCTATTCTTTCTCAATTCTCAGTAAGTCAGTTTCTCTTTATCAGTTTCTCAATTTTCCGCTGCCACCCATACGGACCAACCTCAGCAGTTCCCCGCCTCACCAGTTCTCCACCTCACGCCCTCACCAATCACCGGTCACCGGTCACCGCGTCAAGACTTAGGCCGGCGTCACTTGTCAGTCGCATCACGCCCTTAGGTTGGACAGGTGTTTCTCTCTTTTTGGACAAATCTAAAATTATAAAACACTTATAATTTTAACAAGTGTTTCTCTTTTTGGAATATTATGAATCCTAAACAGTAAACTTCTGTTTATTTGATATATGGGTTAGCCAGTTTTTGATATTATCAATTCATAATTTCTGATAAATATTCATATAGATTATCGTAACATAACCAGTAGCTTAAAGACTTGATTGTGTAACGTCGTCTTACTATTTTATCCCATTTTTTTCAGAATTTTTTCACTTCTAGTTAAACATACGAATCATATTCTACGTTTTATTATCAATACAGTCATATTACATTCCACCTTTGTAATCCTATATTTATGCATCATAAAGTTGTCAAAGACAACGAAAATCTGATCTATTTCTTGACTTTTGGCTCAAGATAATTGAGAACTCGAGAGTTTTATATATGGCGAAATTGTTTTAGTTGTTATCTTATCGGGTAAACCGATAACCGAACCGATAATGATCGATAACCGATTAACCGATAACCGATAACCAATATCTTATCGGTTTGGTTATCGGGTTATGATATTTGTAAACCGATAATATTCGAAACCGAACCGAACCGACCGATGCCCACCCCTACTCTGTAGGATTTGATTTTATTCACATCTATATTCTAGGGAAAAGGGCCAGATATACCCCTGTACTATTAAAAATTATCCACATATGTCCTCTGTTATACTATCGGTCTAAATCAAACCCCTCCCATTAGCAAAGTAATCAAAAATACCCTTATTTCTAAGGGTGTTCCACCCAGTTTTGTGAAGAGCGTGAAGCGAGGAAAAGCGACAACCCCTATTTCACGAGAAGCGAGAAGCGAAGCGCTCGCTTTTTTTAAGTGAAGCGGAATTTTAAAAAAAAAAAATTAAAATAAATACTGCATAGACAACACATGTTTGTAAGCAAATGTTCAATACTTCAATTAAAAAACTGAAGAATAGAATCAATTAAAGCACAAAATGAGCATCCTATTCTTCTATAAGATTGCAGAAATTTGACAGAAATTTTGGGCAGAAATTGGGCAGAAACTGGAAAAATTGGGCAGAATTATTCTGAAAAAAATTCGCCAGCATTTTGGACGTTTAGAAAGAAAAAGAAAAAGAAGAAGAATGAAAATAAATAGTGCAGAAACATACCTGGTGTACTGTTGAAGAAGAAGAGAGGAACCCTAGTTTCTCGCTGCTGAAGAAGTCGAAGAAGTACAGAGTCCAAACTAAAACAGAATACCAAGTTTTTAATTAAATAGAGCTGTTGGGTATTTTAATTAAAAAAGCGTCCGCTTCGCTCGCTTCTCCTCGCTTCACCGCTTCTTGCTTTTTACAGAGAAGCGGTCACTTTTTCATACCAGAGTAGCTTTTAATGGTAGAAGCGCTGAACCTTCCGCTCGCTTAAAGCGATGAAGCGCTCGCTTTTTTTATCACCGGTTCCACCATGGCAATCCAAATCCTACATGGTCTAATATTTGGGTGAGGTGGATGCCACGTGGCATGCCACCTCACCATCTTCTTCCTCACCACCTCGTCGTAGAGTAAACAAAATCGCCAGAGAACCAAAAAGAAAGGGGAAAGGAATCTTCTTTTGCTCACAGAAATTGGTCATGGCTTCCTCGAACGAACGCGAGTACTTCGTCTGCATCGCCAAACTCGCCGAGCAAGCTAAATTTAAACTCTTTGACCCAATTTATGTGATGTTATTCTGTATCTGGTTATTCGACAACCTTTAAAATCGAAAATGAAACTGCACTTCTTCAGAACTATATCTTCTGAATTAGTGTTTGTTTTTGCATAATTATATATTTAATGTTTTTGAACTTTATATCTGCTTAATTACACTAATTGTGTATCTGGATATTCATATAAACTTCAAAATTGGAGTTCTTCAAAATTCTAAATTTTGGATGAGCTTGTACTATTTGTGATTTTAATTTGTTAATGAATTATTTTTTGACCTCTGCAGTTTAATTTTAGCAGTATTCATGTCAATAGTTATTTAAGAAAAGACAATAGTTATTCGTGCCAATAGTTTTGATCTCAATTAATTATTTTTTTCCGTTGATTTTAATTTTAGACTAATTTTTTATCTGATTACTAAGACAACCTTCAAAATCTTAATTGTTAAATGGTTAGAGTTTTACATCTTTACATCATTCTACAGAGATGGTTGATGCAATGAAAAAGGTTTATATCTTTACATCATTCTACAGAGTTTTATTTCAAGGTATGAGGGGAAGAAGATGGCGAGGTGGATGCCACGTGGCATCCACCTCACCCGAATGTCCGACCATGTAGGATTTGGATTGCCATAGTGGAGCACCGTTAGAAATAAGGGTATTTTTTATTACTTTGCTAACGGGAAGGGCAGATTTAGACCGATAGTATAACGGAGGACATATGTGGACAATTTTTAATAGTACAGGGGTATATCTGGCCCTTTTCCCTATATTCTAACACCAACTTAGACCTCCTTTGGTCTTTCCCCAAGAAAGTACATGTAGCATCAATATCAGTGCTCCAAGTCAAAACGTTCAACCTCTAGTCTGCACTGCCTATTGTAAGAGTACTCCTATGAATAGCTTAAAGAAATCATAAGTTGTACATATCTCACCTAAAGTTTTTTTGGAAATTGCTGTACAAGCTCTAATTCGGGAACAACTAGTTAAGAGGTGACAACCTAAAATGCTTAAGTTGACCTATTAGGACTTAACAGCTGACAAAAAGTTACATATACTAGATCATACCTGGATCAACCAGACAACATTTTCACTGTACAGTTCATTGTTTACGATCCAGCTTGCAAGTTGGTCCCATTCGCTCATCTTTCGGCCATATATTGATATCCTGTATTCTGCCATCTAAAAGCAAAAATGGAGAAAGATTAAGACCTCTCAAATGATGTATTCTGCCCTCTCCGGAAAAATGGAGAAAGATTAAGACCAGCCAAATGAAAAGGACAGACAAAACATGACTCGGCCAAGTGAAATCTTTTTCATTCCTTTTTATATAAATCTACTTTCAGATAAAATGCTGTTCCTGTCATGTTTCAATAGCAATAGCAAAAACACCATATCGCCAGCACCGCAAACTTGTGCAATAAACTTTGGAACCGAGGCATAACAATAATCACCTTTAAGCCCACAAAGATCTTTAAGATCGCATTTTGCAATAATTAAGTAACCAGAGAAGCCAGCGAAATCTCAAAAATCTCTGTGATGGGTACGTAAATGTAACTTGTTCTTCAAACGACTATTTAGAGTTCCTAGATCTTTCTCCCCTTACTCTTTAATATCATCGTAGTTTTTTTGCTGTCACTCCAGACAGGATATATCTTTAAATACACAGAAGGGCTTCCAGGTACCTCCGAACAGATTAGGAAAAGGAAAAGGAGGATAACAGTTATCTGTTATAAGTAAAAATGGACTTACTTGATATTTGCTTGCAGCAAGATCACAAAATACTTGCTTAGTCAGTTCGGCAAGAAAACGGCCTGCAACAGAAACCATAAAACATTATTAAATAACTTAAAAAGTAGAAGTCAGTTCAATTAGTGTATTGGAATAACACAGTTAGAGAGTTAATATCACATGGCGTCTTCAATTTCTTTGAAATACCTCAGCTAAATGGGTATGACATGTGTATGCATACTTAATGCACATCCTTCAAGAAATACTTGAATTCGCTAAAATGAAACATACCCATACAAGAAACTTACTCATACACATTTAGATACTTACCCATACCCAAGTTCTTCCAGCCTAGGGATTAGGATATATGCTTGATAACATTGAAACCATATCCCAACTTCTACTTGAGTTTATAGAAGATGATTTCAATGGTGGAAGGGTCAACTAGAAAAACCATTTAAAAGATACATAAAGCATACCTTGTATAAGATTATCCTGCTTGAGAAAAATCTCTCTCAGCCTACTTTGACCGCAGGGATTGTACTTGAGGTTAAATTTGTCAAAACGATGAAAGGTGCTCTTGTCAGCATGAACATCTAATAGGTCAACATTGAGATCATACCTTTTTAAAGAGAAAGTAAACAATGGCATCAGAAATAATGTTGATAGCTAGGTCATCCCACATGCTCTTTCAAGCACCAACTCCTAGAAACTTATCCTTACCCGGTCAAATCCAAGCTCTCAAAGACTTCCTTTAAGGTCATATATGTTCCATCGCGAAATATCACGACCTGAAGAAAATAAACTGCTTTAGCTGCCCAACGAAATCGGAAAGCTGAAGCACACATCAGCAAAGAAATTCAAACAGAAAATTACCTCATCTGGCTCCTTCCTCAACTTTGACTTGATAAATCTTAACAAATGTTTCTGATTCATGCATGCTGAGTGATGAACATGTGTATCAACCTTCCTCACATTGTAGAAGTCACGATGAGGTGCACTTTTCTGAGCAAGGAACTCCCGATCCGCATTGAGCATCAAATGAAGATTGAATTTCTGGATAAAACATAAGCGTCATAACAAAAATAACATATCATATAATCTGAAAGAAATGCGAGCATAGAGGTTTATACTTGTTCCAGAAGCACTAGGCGATGGTGACATAAAGTTCTGATATTCCCAGCTGCTATTACTTTAAGGATATGATGAAAGTCGGTGAAAAAGGTCGTAGCATCAGCAACAGGAAAAAGTTTCTCTTTCGCTGGTCCAAGTGCAAAGGGGGAGGGAGAAAAGGGGGTGGCAGACATTAAGAGTAAATAAACAGAAGTTAGATAGGCCTTCAGGACTTAAAAGGGTTTTAAAAAAATGAAGCAGGCAAGAGCTTCTAAGCTTACAATCTTTATTTGCATATACATGAACAACTCCATCTTCCATCTGAAAATAATGCTGCAGAAGTAATCAAGAAGTTAATTAACAGAAAGTTATGAGTAATAGAACGCGTAAAATTTGTTCCAAAAAATATATAATCAGTAGCACACATGTACCACAAAACTCTAGCATAAAATAGATGGTTGTGCTTACATCAGATTTTCCTTCTGCAGTGAATTCAAATGGATTTGGATTTGGCTTTGGGGTGCTTGGATCAGAAATTACTTCCTTCACCCAAGGAGCAACAGCCTCCCTGAATACGTAACTTTGTCTCAGTTCAAGACATGCTTGTATGTTCCGGTAGACCTCCGCTTCATCGGCAGACGGTGTCTCTAGAAATAGAACGAACAAAAATTTAAGGGATGCAGGAACCTTAACAGATCCAAGAGGAATCTCTACTTTTGCACAGATCAGAAAAAGTTAGAACATATAAAGGATACTTTTTTTTTTCTCTTTCTTTGGGGGGGGGGGGGGGG
>MDKJ01345667.1:0-31281 GCA_005239525.1 Nicotiana knightiana | reverse complement strand
TTAAAATCCTATATTACTTGTTGACCACGTACACTTGCGTGTGCATTGGGAAACCAGCCAACACACCTCGAGCACCTGCCCGCACTATCACAACCCAGCTGAGCACATTAGCTTGATCAAATCTGAAGATTTTTTCTTTCATCCATATAATAAGCTCAGAACCTAGTTCCAACAAATTCTCTGCCAGGCCTAGTTCCAATACATAAACACCGTATCATCCACCACCCGATATACCAGGACATGAATGCATACCTTTGCTGAATTAGCACCATTCACCGCATAACTCATCATCTGACCACAATGACATCCCTGAACCTAAATAGCCAAAATTCCACGAATCTGATGCTCCCAATGCACCTCATGATATATATAAATACATCCTGCTATATTGTTGACGATACCACCACAACGGAGGAGATGTGCAGAAATTCATACCCAACTGCAGAGTTAACAAATCCTTGAATACCTCATCTTGACTAGAATCATCACTTCATTATGAACCTGAATAATGGTATTTGTTCTTTAATATACACTTCACATAACCTTATCGCACTGATCCCTGATTCGATAATCCCGTCTCACCCAGTATGAACTGCTCAGACAACAAATCACCCCAACTTGACCAACAACCTCACATGATATCACATTGTGCCAATAGGCCATAACTCGAACATGATAAATAAGAAATGACTCAGGAAGAGACAATTCAACTCACACAACTAATATGAACTTTTCTCAGAAATTAGGAACTAAAACACAAGAAAAATAAATACATATTAACCCTTCTCATCATCACATTGTTGCGGCATGCAATCCGATCCAAATAACATACCCGTGGCGGCGTGCCACCCGATCCCATCATAAAACTCACATAAGGATATATACACGGAGCTGAATCGCTCACTATTACACAAATTACTGAATATCGATCATAAGCACGCTAAGTGCATAATGCCATCCTGGGGAGACTGATAAAGCCATATGCTTACAAAACTCAAGCACAACTGAGGTGCGATATATATATATACACACTCTGGATCTCAAGAGTCATCCTGCTCACATAACATCATCACTACGCGGGACTTCAACACATAAGAAATTATTAAGCTGTTTCATAACTCACACGGCACAATCATGATAACACATGAATTCGACGAAGACGGAACAACATCCGTTGTTCTAATACCTTTCCATGAAAAGCGGTCTACTAAATGAACATGCCTGTCTCATACGGAGCCCATAATCATATTTAAATCCATCCACAAATATCGATCCTACCTTGCTCGCACCAAACTAGGCTAATAGCTTACCTGGGTCCACATTAACCCACTTTCTCTCATAATATGCAAGAACAACCATCATAGCCGGGACAAACACCCCACAATCCACAACCAAATGAACTGAACGCCTTTCAGGCATAACTTCTCAGATACACAACATTGCACTTCTTTACACTCAGTCCAAACCTTCAATCCATCAAGTGACTACATGTCACACTTTATACAATCTTTTCGCGGTCAAGCTTCCACGACCATCCACACAAGGTTGCAAGTATACACATCCACCACTGACCATACTACGCTGTAAGACAAATCAAGAACCCATAACCAGGGTACAAAGCCTCTCTCACCAAATATCAATCTCAGGCGACACTGAAGATAACACCAGTTTACCCTGAACTTTCAAATCACTTTTTCTTGCTCTTCCGAGCTCATGACATCCTTATTAACACCAAACCGCAATCTCGATTTCCCAGTTACATACTGCTTACCGCACCTAACATGCCAATATGAGGTAGCGCAAAAATTCCATCATACTTCTGAACCACCAATAGGGTGAACACTTCATCATATAGAAACCTTTTACTTAACTCAATTCAAGAGTACCATATCAACACACGAGTGAATTCCCACAATCACCCAACATGCAAATAGTTAAGTAGTAGTCCATACCACCATAACCCTTCCGGGGTCCGCCTACACCTGACAGGCCATAGCACTCAAATGCTCCCACATGAAATCTGTTACGACGGTCGACAAACCCCGCACACACCGGCACAAACCACATGCATAACTTAATCACATCAAAAGAACTGATCACTGCCGCAAACGTGCCATTTCAACCATGGCTAATCAATCTATTTTTCTTTTAATCATCTTTAATTGCCTGAGGAATAATATTAACTTCCTTCAACTCATAGCAAACTCAACCCTCACTCATCCCGAGTGGCCTTGATTCACGAGACTATGTTGCCTAAATCCCGCAACCCGTCTCATACCCTTATGATAATCTTTGTACAATCCGGAGTTTATTCCTCTCACTCCTCCAATACTATCCTGCATGCTGAAACATATCATAGAACATCCCAACCATCCTCATTTTTATCAGAAATTACTCTACAGAAGCTCGATTCTCGATCATACTGCTGCCTGAAACCCTTAAACACCGCATCCTTAACTTTTGAATTAACTAGGACCTCTGTTGAGAGTCACCCACTCTGACTGGTCCCAAATACAATCAACTCCAAGGCTCTCCTAGCACATGAACACTCCTTTCAATGAAACATGTGACCGAGTTACTACCCTGACAACTCACCTATGCCTTAAGCAAAATTTTAAATCTTCCAAAGCCTAACCCTGGCCCGACAGGGCCAACTTTTGCACATATTCATCAAATCCCACGCACAATTACCATTTTACTCATTTTCCTTAGCTGTAATAACTTGCTAACATGCTGACAATCCGCAACCCTATGATAACACAATCCTGCAACCCAACTGTAGATGGTGGGACTCCCCCACTTAGCCTAAAGCTACCCCTTGCACCACTCTAGACCCTGCTTCATTTACCAACTTACTAGTCCGCCCGCTCCTCATGGACATCCACTAAACGCGCGACAATATCTTCAAATTCCAAGCTATGCTGCCGCTCCCCCACTTTGCGACTGCTCGACTTCCGCTTCTTACACCTAGCCTCCTAGAAATGGAACCACCGACTAGCCTAACTTCAGGATCATTCTTTGTAGCCCTTAAACCAATAGATCACCACGACTTCAAACTCTCCGAAGATCATCTTTATCTAGCAACCTTCATTATCAACACTTATCCGGTACTGAACCACCGCACTTCACGGTCTCTGCCGACCGCATTGTTCAATACTTCTTCTCAATTCTCCGACCCCACACAATCGAAGAAACCATAGCACCGACAAACTTAACAGATTCCATTCGATCAATGACGATGACTCCACATCACAGGTGCATATCCCACCTCACTTGAAGACGCCAAGTCTTACTAGTTTATAAACCCTAACCAGACCATTCATAATCCAAATGCCTTTCCTATGCCGAAACTAAAATACCGAAATCTCGAAATCAAATTTTGAAAAGACCTCCCTTCAAACCATTCATCACCCCCAACATACGGGCAAGCATTCTATCATAATATCGACATCGCGCGATAACCAATCGCAAGCATAATCACTACCTGAGCGTAGCCTTAAGGCTCTCAGAAACACATCTACTGAGCTGAAACAACATATTATTCCTTTGCAGGGCCATAACAACAACCCCAACCAATTATACATGGAAACATCTCGAATTACATTCGTAGCACCATTCAATTCCTCAATTTCTCGATTCATAGCAAGCGCTTCGCGATGCGTAAGATTGAGTAGGAATAAATATAGGCATAAGCCTCAAAGGAATCAAATCGCACGATGAGGAATCAAGAAGGGAAGTACTCCTAACAGCCCTTTAGCTGCTCGAAGGTAAGTACAGACATCTTCGTACCGATCCGCAAGACTCTACTAGACTTGCTCATGACTCTTGAGACCTACGGGAACCTAGAGCTCTGATACCATGTTGTCACGACCCAAAAATCCCTAAGGCCGTGATGGGCGCCGGAGACAATTGTCAGGCAAGCCAATCATTAATTAGTCAAAATAAATTCCTGTTTAACATTTATAAAAAAAATCATTTCCTTTCACTTTATTACATATTAACCAAATAAAAATCTGTTAATTTAAAAACAATGGTTTGAATACTAAACTTTGACAAATATATCCCAACACATCCCAGAACCCGGTGTCAAAAGTACATGAGCAATTTCTAAGAATTTATACAATCATCACAACGCCTGTCCGAAATACAAATTAGACAAGGAAATTTACAACAAAATAAATACAGTACGAGGGAGACTCTGTCAACTGCGGATCGCCTCCGGATGATGCAGCTCGCCTAAGTCTCTGAATCCTCCACATTGCTATGAAAGTACCTGTGCAATAAAATGCACAGCAAGTGTAGCATGAGTACAAAAACAACGTGCACTCAGTAAGTCGCCCGCCTAATCTCAGAGAGGTAGTGACGAGAGGTCGAATTAGACACTCACTAAGGGCCAACAGATTAATTAACAGTATAATATGAACACAATAGGCATGTGAAGGTAGTAAAACAGCATATATATATATATAAGGCACTGAAATCCAAGTAAATACTGGAAATAAACAACCAGTTACCACTTTCTCATTATTTTCCAAAATATCTTAAATAAACAGTTTCCTCTTTGTTTTCCCCCAAATATCATAAATCCACAATTTCTTCTTTATTTTCCCCCAAATATTTTATCACTTCAAAAATCATGAAAAACATCTAACAATTTAGCATGCGCATACGGGATAAGGACAACCAGCCTGATCCGTCATAATAATCAACTATGTGCACTGCCGAGGATCGAACAGCCCGTACCAAAAGTGCACATCTTAAACAAAGTACTCATGTCTATGCACTGCCGAGGATCGAACGGCTCGTACCAAAGTGCGCATCTCAAAAGAAATACTCATGTCTATGCACTGCCGAGGATCGAATGGCCCGTACCAAAAGTGCATCTCTCAATATAATAATCCTCTATGTGCACTACCGAGGATCGAACGGCCCGTCCCATAAGTGCACCTCTCGATATAATAATCATGTCTATGCACTGCCGAGGATAGAACGGCCCGTACAAAAAGTGCATTTAAAATCCGTCACGTATGGCCCGCTCCCATGAGAGTAGGGGAAATAACACTCCGCTCGCAGAATGTAAATTGTGAAGCGGTCACATGCAGACATGCACAATCAACAATCCACCCCGAATACGTCGGGAACACAAATACTCAAGTAAATGACCGATTTCTCTTTTGAAAAACCAAAAATAGTATTTAAATCCCTTTTCGAAATTCACTTGCCGAGTTTATAGAACGTTTAATAACACAACCCTATTCGAAAGTACAATTGCCCGCGAAGGAAATAATACTATTTTTAGATGATTTATAAAATAAAGTCTAATTCTTCCTTAGTCACTAAATTACAATTTCGATTATATTAGCAGTCTAATATCACAGACAAGACCACAGGTACAACAGGTAAGGCATGTTAGTGGGTCCTAGGCTACCCGGACATGGCATAATAGTAGCTATGCACAGACTCCCGTCACCTCGTGCGTCCGTAGCCCCTGAAAATAATAGCATATACTTAATTAGTTCACCTAGAGGGGGCAATCCCCCCTCACAAAGTTAGAAAGGAGACTTATCTCGCTCGGAAATCGGAAATTCCAATACCGGATTCCAAGCTCTTCTGACAACTCCAACGGACGCACAACGCTCCGAAACTACCACATAACGACAAAGAAATGAAAATTCATCCTAATACTCACAACAAATGCAAATTATATACTTTCCCAACCCCGCTCAGTGAAATAACGAAAATGCCCTTGGGCCCACATGCCTGGAATCCGAAATTTCTCGAAGATATATTCTACCCATAGCCTTACTAACTCAAATATACAATTTACTCAAATATTCATGCTCAATTAGTGGCTAAAAATCCAAATTTCCATTTTCTAGGTTTCTTCAATAATTTCCCAAATTCCTACCAATTTTCGTGCTTAATCCATGCATATAATCTTGTATTTAACTTAGAAGCATGAATGAGTTACTTACCTTGACATTGCATGAAGGAAACCTCTCTTTGAAGCCTCCCAAAATCGCCTAAGCCCAAGAAGAAATGAAGAAAATGAACCAAGAATCCTTGTTTTAAAACATTCTGCCCAGGACGATTTCCGCACCTGAGGTCCCCTTATCACACCTGCGCTTTCGCAGGTGCGCCCAAATCTCCCACACCTGCGGCCTCCTTGGCTCCAGCCTAACTTCGCACCTGCGGCCAAAGCCTCACCGGTGTGGTCACACCAGATGACAGCAACCTTCAACTTTCTTCAACTTCAAATATTGATCCGTTAACCACCCGGAATCCACCCGAGGCCCCCGGGACCCCGTACAATTATACCAACTTGTTCCATAATATAACACGGACTTGCTTGAGGCCTAAAATCACATCAAACAATATCAAAACCACGAATCGCACCCAAATCCCAACTTTATGAACTTAGAAATTTCCAACTTCTACATCTGATGCCGAAACCTATCAAATCACGTCTGATTGACCCCAAATTTTGCACACAAATCATATTTGACATTAAGTACCTGTTCCAACTTCCAGAATCTCATTCCAACCTCGATATCAAAACTTCCACTTCCGGTCGGATTTCTCAAAAACCTTCAAATTTTTATCTTTAGCCAAATTACTTCAAAATGACCTACGAACATCCAAATGCACTTCCGATCGCGCTCCCAACTCCAGAATCACCATACAAATCTGTTCCCAGATTCGGAATCCCAAACGGACATCAAAAACTCAGAAATGCACTTCAAGCCCAAATTTATGAAGTTCTTCAAAAATGCTGACTTCCACAATGTGCATCGAAACGCTCCCGGATTATCCAAAACCTGATCCGGACATACGCCCAAGTCTGAAATCATCATACGAACCTGCTAGAACCTTCAAATTGTGATTCGGAGGTTGTTTACTCAAAATTTCAATCTTAGTTGATTCTTCCAACTTAAGGCTTCTAAAGTGAGAATTTTCCAAATCAACTCTAAACTTTACGAAATTCAATTTCGACCACACCTGCAAGTCATAATACCTGAAATGGAGTTGCTCACAACTTTAAACCGTTGTGCGATGTGGTAGAGCCCAAAATGACCGGTCGGGTCGTTACAATTTAGATATCCTGCCTATAGGATCCTAAATCATTAAAAATCGCTTGTCTGAATAGCGTGCATTTGTTTGTCTATTTGTGGAGGTAAACATGAGCCCCCTTTATTGCTCCTTATGTGACAGTCCTACTTGATTTTTGTTTATCGCTTAGTTTTCTCCTTTTAAGCAAGATAGGTGAGTCTAGAACCGCCTTAAATAGAGGTCCTAAACACCTCCAGGGCCATAGGTAAGGGACGGGTAATGCATGCATAAGGTACGTTCTGGATATTATTAGAACACTTAGGTAATAATTGAAAAGGGGAGGGTAACTGGGTAGTAAAGGAGATGATGACATGTGCGTTAATGCTACGCGTAACACCTCAATTTGGGGAAGGTTACCGAGTATTGCATGGAAGTGATCCTATAGGCTTATAAACTTAGGACCCATTTAATTCATGTTTTAAAGTAATCTCTGTTTGTTTAAACTGCTTTATTATCTTAAAAGACTACTTCGGTTAAATTAAGTTTGGCCGGTACCCACTGTTGTGGACCTCGAGGGGTGCCTAACACCTTCCCCTCAAAGTAATTTTGAGCCCTTACCCAATCTCTGGTGATGTAAATCGATTTATGAGTTATTTGCTTTAGGTGACCTAACGCACCTTAATCCGTTTGGTGGAGACTCGTCAAATCCCATACCCCGTCCCAAAAGGAAAGGAGTTGTCCCAAAATGTCGAAACCCGTACTCCGCGATGAAAAAGGGGGCGCGACAGTTTGCAATACCTATAATCTGCAAATTACTTAGTCTAAAGACCTAGCACTGCATGTACGTTTGAAAATCATAATCACATAGAAGCCATGACTATAGGATTTCAGGACTCTAATTCGTCTTAATTCTTAAATTTGTCTACTGCCTATACTATGAACTTGCTCGCGTGCATTTATTGCTTACATATGGAGGCTAACTTGCGCCATTTATTTTCTTTTTGTGCAGTCCCACATGTTTTGAATTTTGCTTAGATTTATCATTTTTGAGCAACCTAAGTAAGTCTAGAACCACCCAAATAGAAGTCCAAAGCCTCCTGGACTATAGGCATGGGACGGGTAGTGCACGCACAAGACACAACATAGAACTGAATTAGAATGCTTTGGGTAAACAACTTCAACATATTAATCGGGTAGCAGGATATGATAGTCTATGCCCGCTGAATACTATGAGCAACTCTTATCTAAAAAGACCTCCCTTTTCTTTATATACTTGATATCTATATTTAGTCATTTAACATTGTAGCTGTATCCTTTTAGTTCTTAAGATTTGTATCAATTGTGTTATAATGAACTTCTTCGACTTTTACATCCTCTTTGTTTATCTGATCACCTAGTTTGATAACATAATCCACATAGTTCTATGTTCGGCCGGGACCCACAGTTGTGGACCTCGAAGATTGCCTAACACCTTCTCTTTGAGGTAATTTGATCCCTTACCCGATCTTTGATTACGTCGACTAGTGAAACATAGTTATTTGCACAATAGGTGCCCAAACGCACCTTAAAATCGTTAGGTGGCAACTCTTCTCTTTTAATACCCATTTAAGAGAGTGTCACTTTTTGAAATCCGATTTCGCGAGAAAAAGGGGCGCGACATCATGGTGACTCTGCTGAGGATATACTTATGCTCTTACCATAATGAACTTGACTTATGTGGATTATTTTATTTATGCACATCCCTTCCCTTACAACAAAAACAACAACAACAACAACAACAACAATAATAATAACAACGACCTAGTATAGTCCCACAAGTGGGGTCTGGGGAGGGTAGTGTGTACGCAGACCTTACTTATACCCCAATGGGGGTAGAGAGGCTATTTTTGATAGACCTTCGTCTCAGGAAGACGAATTAAATAGCACATCCCTTCCCTTATTCATCTCTATTTGTTTAAACCTGTTATGACCTGCATATCCCCTCCTTTTCTCACCTCTGTTGTCTAATTTTCTATGACATGAACATCCCTTCCTCTATTCACCTCTACTTGATATGACCGCTCTTTATCTTGTCAAATTTCTATATCATGTCTACTTCGTTACTTGCTTTGCCTATATTCTATGAACTACACTATATTCTTCCTTTTTGTCTTCCTTCTCTTTCCTTGTTTTTTCTTTCTATTTTATTTAATGCGTTTACATATTTCATCATGAAAAATACTTGGCAACGTGTATTTATCTCTGCTTAAAGCATGCTCCACATCATACTCGATTCGTGCCAATTATCAACATAGTGGCACTTTATGAGTGTCTGTGCTCTTCCAAAATTACCCTTTTATAATTGGAAAGTCTTATTTGCGGTAGACTAGTCGATCAACGGTGCAGTTGATGGTCCCGTGCCTTTCCCTCTCAATTTGTCCACTTGAGAGTACCTGTCTAGACCATTCTAGAAACCTTACTCCAATATCAAATGTACATGCATCATGTTAAACCTAGTACGGGTTAAAACGTTGTTAACATAATAGCCCTCTAAGATAAGCCTTGTCCAAAGACCGACGGGATTTCCACAATCCCAATGGGCATCGTCATGTTATGTGCATTACTTGGCAAAAATATGGCAATATGTTGATCATTGTCGTGTAAATGGCCAGATCTAGAGGGGGAAAGGGATAACCTTTATTTGTTTGTAGAAAATGAAGCATGAAGTCCCCAGGTTCGGCATGGTCCAAAATATCCCACCTCTGCTACTTGATTGGTGGAAATACCTTGCGCCTTGTGACAAGAATCATGTGAGAAGAATACTTGGTGACTTTCCGTCTTTGCTTAGTATCCAACCAAATAGAGCTTTGATTGAGGCTGCTACCATGTTTTGGGATGAGAAAAGAGCGGTCTTCCGATTTGGTGACACAGAAATGACTCCTCTCTTAGAAAATATAGGAGGTTTTGCTAAGCTGCCATGGGATAGTCCGGGGTTACTAGTACAAGAGAATCACACGCCTTGTGGTTTTCTAAAGATGTTGGGCTTTAAGAAAAATTAAGAATTGCTTTGCTTAAAAAAATCCTACATCCTTTTTGGGTTTCTTTATGAGCGTTATGGGCATGGTAAGGCGTACCGTCTTCATCATGAGGAACTTACCATTACCTCCCCTAGGTTGGATACACGCCGAGTTTATGTATTCATCATTTGCTTCTTGGGTTTGTTGATATTTATAATGAAAGGGGGAAGAATTCATACTCGTTTAGCTATGGTTGCAAGAAATTTAATGGAAGGCATCGAGGGGAAAACCTACACCATCATCCCTATGATCCTAGCTGAACTATACCGTGCTTTAGATCGGTGCAAGAAAGGGTTAGGACATTTTGAAGCTTGTAATCTATTACTGCAAATCTGGCTATTGGAACACTTTCAGAGGGGAGAATATCTCCAAGAGATGTTCATTGAATGACTACATAACTTATCACCATCTAAAGAGAATGACATTCATCCCAGATAGGTTCGCACAGCCCGTAAGTGTTGTAATTTGGGTACGTTTCTTCAGTAATCTAACAGACGAGAAGGTACATTGGATGTTTGAGTGGTTTCCTGACAGTTAGTTCATCATCAGGTTGAGGGATACTACTCACTTGGTATTTATCGGGTTGCGAGGTATTTATCCTTATGCTCCTATAAGGGTAATAAGACAAGCAGGAAGAAAATAGGTCATACCTCGGGTTTCCAACATGGTCCAGTACAAGGCAGATTTCAAAAGGGACATCATTCCGTTCAAGTTCGAGGCACAACATATGTGGAACCAGAAGGTCATTGTGGAAAGAGAGAATATCGAGCCAGACAGGTACCATGCCAGTCATGTGTATTTCTATCCATCATGGTTGGTAGATGCTATAGAGGGAGACATCAAGCCATGGGTAAATTTGGAAAATAGGATCATTGATGATGTTGTTGAGGCACAAGTCAAGTATAGAAGGCTTCGCTAAAAGGTTTTTGAGTCGGAAGCTAGGCATCTGGAACAACATAAAATAGATATGGAGTTTATAAATGAATGGAAGGGGATCTCCACTAAGTCACAGAGAGGTTGGAATATCTAGAACATGGATTGATGGAGCTCGAAGGAAAGATGAGAAAGAGGCTTGCAGATTGTCAAAACACGGATGTCATGGAAGGAGGGCATCTAGCAAAGGCTTACTTATTATTGGATATGCGCGACTTGGGGAACTTGATTGGTGGAGTCAAAAGAGACAAGCACGGAGAAGGTTCTTCAGGGACCAAATAGATTAGCAAATAATGTTCTTTACTATTTTCTATCTTAGTTTAGATTTTGATTGTAATAAGGCTAAATGCCACTAATGACTTCATTATTATTGTCGATTTAGTAAAAGTTTGGCTCATTTTCACATTAATTAAATGACGCAATATTTGCATCAATTTTCTCCAAGTCTATGTGTCGCTTAGGCCTACCTCAGGCACAACGAGGTCCCCAAATTAGGACGCGAATTATTACATGATTTTGCAAAACATGTTTAATATTGCAAGAATTCTTTCAATACCCCTTACTAACTTGGTTACCTTTTGCTTTTTCTTTCTTTTGATTATTCCCATTCCCCAAGGTTGGTTCGTGCATACTGGCATCGTCAGCATATCACACTAGATCCAGAGGTCCTCCACCTCCTCTTCCACCAATCGATCCCAAAAGCAAGAACAAATGAAAAAGAAAATGGATGATATGAGTGGTATTAGAAAGGATAACGCCACCATGGAAGAGAATGTCAAAACTTCGGATGGTCGAAGCACTCTAGCACAGAATGAACTGCTTTTACGGTTGGAACAAAATATCTTGGAGCTACAAGGAGAACTTGAGAAGGCCTGAAACTTGGTAAAACTCTCTCTCACCCTAAATGTCCCTGATATTAACCAACAAAATCCAAATACCGAGAACCAAGCACCACCATAAAACACGCAAAACCAAAACCCGCCACCAAACCCCCATGCACCACACGAGTACCCCACACCTCCCCAAAACCTTAATCCTTCTCCAATACCAACTCCTCAACAACATCATCACCACCCAACCTAATACCCACATATTACCACTTATCATACTCCCGAGAATGCTCCACAACCTACTCATGTTCCCAAAACTCAACAAATAACCACCCTTATGCCCAGATCCTCGGAGTCCACCAAAGCAATCCAATATATGTGGAAACCTTACCCCACACCCCGCAACAAACCCTATACATACCCGAATCGACCGAGAAGGACCTGCTCATTAAGAATATGGCAGAAGAACTCAAGAAGCTCACTGGTAGAGTTAAGAATGTCGAAGGTAGTAAAGGCGTTGAAGGTTTGAATTATGAAGACTTATGCATTCAGCCAGATGTAGAGTTACCAGAGGGTTACAAACCTCCCAAATTTGAATTTTTTGATGGAACTGGTTATCCAAAAGGGCATCTTAGGACATATTATGACAAGCTTGTAGGAGTGGGAAAAAATGAACAAATATGCATGAAACACTATTCATGCAAAGCCTCACAACAGATGCATTGTCCTAGTCTATCAACCAGAATCCAAAGAAGTGGGTGATCTGGATAAGTATGGTGTCAGACTTTATGGATAGATTCAGGTTCAACATTGAGAATGCACCAGATTTTATACATTTAAAACCTCAAAAAGAAACCAACATAAACCTTCTGTGAATATGCTACTCGGTGGAGATCTGAGGCTGCAAAAGTAAGACCAACACTTGAAGAAAAACAAATGAATAAGTTCTTTGTCAGAGCTCAAGACCCGCAATTTTTTGAAAGGTTGATGGTTATTGAGAACCATAAATTCTCCGACATCATCAACCTAGGAGAAAGAATAGAAGAATGGATTAAAAGTGGGATATTAACGAATTTCGAAGCACTGCAGGCCACAAATAAAGCCTTGCAATCGGGAGGTATTTCAAAGAAAAAGGAATTAGGTGCTATAATGGTGGCCCAAGGTCCTAAATCTCCACTCACATACCAAACACCTCCACCCGCATATAAACCTTCACCCCCAAGATACCAACAACCTGCTACCACCTACCACACATATAACACTCAACACACATACTATCATTCACCTCTGCCTGCCTGCCAAAACTATCAAAAACCACGACCAAACTTCGACCGCAGACCACCTAGATAATACACCCCAATCGCTGAGCCCATAGACCAATTGTATGAAAAATTGAAGGTTGTTGGTTATGTCACTCGCATCCCTGATGTTGCTATAGATAGTTCTTCTTAGTGGATTAACCCGAGCAAGATATGTGCCTATCATTCAGGCATGAAAGGTCAAACAGTTGATGAGTGCCGCACATTGAAAGACAAGATTCAGACACTGATCGACAACAAGGTCATACAGGCAAAGGAAACTGCACCAAATGTGCGTAATAATCCTTTCCCGGATCACAGAGGTAAGGGAGTGAATGTAATAGAGACTGATGAAGAATGGGACCTCAAAGGGTAAATCAGACTCATTCGAGAGGGGGATGATCCTAAGACGTCTCTGCTCACCCTCACACCAGTTGTGGTACAAATCCAAACACCATTTGAGGTCGAAGTAACTGTACATTTTCGCTGTGATGACAGCTCCCACACCATCCTACAAGTCTGATGCCATCCCATAGGACTATGTTGCGGAAGCCAGGAGAAAAAGGAGAGCAAAAGTGGAGGAGACAGTTGTGGCACAAGGCATGACCATAACAGACAGAGTCTATACACCTAAGAACTTGGGAGGAACAAGCAAGGAAACCGCATCTAAGCCGCCTATTATTGACACGGGTATTGATGACCTTTGGAGAAAAGTACAAGCAAAGGAATACTCTGTTGTCGATCATCTGAACAAAACTCCCGCTCAGATATCCATCTTGTCGCTGCTACAAAACTCCGAGACACATATGAATGCTATAATGAAAGTGCTGAGTGAATCTTATGTACCCAACAACATCACTAGTGGGGAGATGGACAACATGGTCGGGCAGGTACTGGAGAGCCACAAAATCACCTTTCATGAAGATGAGCTACCACCAGAAGGACTAAGTCACAACAGGGCATTACATATCAAGGTGCGGTTTAAGGTTAAATTCATCGCCAGGGTCCTAATAGACGGAGGATCCAGTCTTAACATATGCCCACTAACTACTCTAAAGAGGTTGGGTAAAGGCCTATACGAGATACGGGTGTGAAGCATGAATGTGAAGGCGTTTGATTGATCCCAAAGAGCCACAATCGGAGAAATCAACCTCAACCTACAAATGGGCCCGACCTGGTTTGAGTTCTAAGTGTTGGATATATCTGCTACCTATAATCTATTATTGGGACGACCTTGGATACACATCGCTGGGGAAGTGGCTTCTACTCTGTATCAGGCTGTGAAGTTCAAATGGAATCACCAAGAAGTGATTATCCACAGGGATGGAAGCAACCCCATCTACACCAATTAGACTGTTCCAGTCATCGAGAATAGGAAAAAGCTGGGAGGGGAGGCGTGTCATCATATTGAGTGGGTCAACGCAATCGAAAAGGATCGATGATGGAGTAACAAGATAGAAAGCATATTACTATGGACATGGTATGAACCTGGCAAGGGTCTCGGCAAAAACCTCCAATGGATCACCAAACCAGTACAACCAAAACGTCATGGTACAACTTTTGGGCTCGGGTATGAGTATACTTGGCAAGAGTACCAAGATTGGTCACCGCCATAGTGTGGTCCTTATTATCCACTAGAACAACTGGTACCACCTCTACAACAGACATTCCAACAAGCAGACGTGATGTGGGAATCTGAGGTAGATGAAGTCTTAGCCGACATGAAGAAGTTATTTCTGGATGAAGAAGATATGGATTGCAGTGCAATAGTTGAGGAGGAGGAGGAAGACCTTACCATTCAGACCGTGGAAAGAGGAACTGTTCTCAAGAACTGGACTGCTGCACTGTCCCAGGCCCGCGGAGTTCCTGGCATTATTATTACCTATCCCGATGAACCTGTGACTGTGACATGTAATGATACAATGCAACATAAGGATAGTGATTCAGAGGACCTGGAAGATGATACGATACCTGAGGAAATCGTCAGAAAATTGGAAAATTTTGAAAACAAGCCAAAGTCCAAATTGGACGAAACTGAAGCAGTTAACTTAGGGGATTCCAAACTGGTCAAGGAAACACGCATAAGCATCCATTTATCACCATCAGAGAAAGAATAGTACATCAGATTCCTAAAGAATATAAAGATATATTTACATTGTCCTACGACAATATGAGGGGTTTGAGCACATCCATAGTAGCTCACAGGCTACCCACTAATCCTACATGTCCACCGGTAAAACAAAAGCTCAGAAAATTCAAGCCGGATATGAGTTTGAAGATAAAAGAGGAGGTCACCAAGAAGATCAAAGACAAAGCTCTTACAGTTACCGAGTACCCAACTTGGTTAGCCAACATTGTGCCAGTTTCGAAGAAAGATGGGAAATTCAGAGTATGTATTGACTACCGAGATCTAAACAGAGCGAGTCCTAAAGATGATTTCTCGTTACCTAATATACATATATTGATCGACAACTGTACCAAACATGAACTCCAATCCTTTATGGATTGCTTCGCGGGGTACCATCAAATCTGGATGGATGAAGAGGATGCTGAAAAGACAGCCTTCATCACGCCGTGGGGAACATATTATTATAAGATGATTCCATTTGGTCTGAAGAACGTTGGAGCCACCTACATGAGAGACATGCCAACTATTTTCTATGACATGATACACAAATAGATAGAAGTGTACATGGATGAAATTATCATCAAATCCAAAAGGAGTACAGATCACATAGCAGATTTGAGGAAATTCTTCAATCGACTTCGAAGGTATAATCTGAAACTGAATCCTATAAAGTGTGCTTTCAGAGTCCCTGTCAGAAAATTGTTAGGATTCATTGTCAGTCGTAGAGGGATTGAGTTATACCCATCACAAGTCAAAGCAATCCAAGACTTGCCACCTCCGAAGAATAAGAAAAATATGATGAGGTTTTTAGGGCGTCTTAATTACATCAGTCACTTCATAGCACAATCAACAATCATATGTGAGCCGATCTTCAAAATGCTGAGGAAAGATGCTACAACTAGTTGGACTGAAGAATGCCAGAAAGCCTTCGAAAAAATCAAGGAGTATTTATCCAAACTGCCCGTTCTAGTCCCACCAGATCCAGGAAGACCACTGTTGCTTTATTTGTCCGTACTGTATTGAGCTTTCGGCTGCGTTTTGGGACAACATGATGAAACTGGAAGAAAAGAGCAGGAAATATATTATTTGAGCAAGAAATTCACACCCTACGAAGCCCGGTACTCTTTGGTGGAATGCACCTGCTGTGCTTTGACATGGATAACTCAGAAGTTGAGGCATTATTTCTATGCATACACTACATATCTCATGTCAAGGATGGATCCACTGAAATATATCTTTTAGAAGCCCATGCCTACGGGTAAGTTAGTAAAGTGGAAAATATTGCTGAGCGAGTTTGACATCATCTATACAACTTAGAAGGCAGTCAAGGGGCAAGCATTGACGGATCATCTGGCAGAAAATCCCGTAGACGGAGAATACGAACCATTGAAATCATATTTTCCTGATGAGGAGGTGTCGTTCATGGGAGAAGATATCACTGAAGCATATGATGGTTGGAGAATGCTCTTCGACGGAGTGGAAAACTTCAAAGGAGTAGGTATCAGAGCTGTTTTGGTATAGAAAACCGGCCAACACTATCCGATCTCTGGAAAACTCAGGTTTCCATGCACCAACAATATGGCAGAATATGAGGCTTGCATCTTGGGACTCAGGTTGGCCATTGACATGAATATTCAGGAGATCCTGGTAATTGGAGATTCTGATCTGTTGGTGCACCAAATTTTGGGAAAGTGGGCTACAAAGAACACCAAAATATTGCCATATTTTCGCTGTGTACAACATCTAATCAAAAGTTTCACAATGATAGAATTCAAACATGTTTTGAGGGTTCAAAATGAGTTCGAAGATGCATTGGCCACTCTATCTTCCATGATACAACACCCAGACAAAAATTTTATCGATCCTATCCTAATAGAAATTCATAGGCAGCCATCTTATTGTGCTCATGTTGAAGAGATTAGTAATGGAAATCCATGGTTCCACGACATCAAGGAATATTTGGCAAAGGGAGAATATCCAGAGTACGCTACCCATACTCAGAAGCGCACGCTTCAAAGATTAGCCAATCATTTCTTTCAAAGCGGAGGAATTCTGTATAGAAGAACTCCTGACTTGGGATTATTATGGTGTGTCAATGCCAAGGAAGCATCCAGATTGCTCGAGGAAATATATGACGAAACCTGCAGACCGCACATGAATGGGTTCACCTTAGCCAAAAAAATCTAAAAGCGGGGTAATTATGGATGACTATAAAAACAGATTGCATCAAGTATGTTCAAAAGTTCCACCAATGCCAGATACATTCTGACATGATACGGTACCACCAAATGAACTCAATGCAACAATTTCACCTTGTCCTTTCTTGGATTAGGGTATGGATGTCATCAGCCCGATCGAGCCTGTCGCTTAAAATGGGCATAGATTCATACTAGTGGCCATAGACTACTTCACAAAATGGGTTGAAGTCGCATCTTACAAAGCTGTAACTAAGAAGCTTGTAGTGAATTTTGTCCAGGACCGCATTGTTTGTCGGTTCGGAGTACTAGAGTCAATCATCACCAATAACGCCACCAACATCAACAGTGATCTGACGAAGGCCATATGTGAAACCTTCAAGATCAAGCATAAGAACTCCACATCATACATGCCACAAATGAACGAAGTCGTAGAAGCCTCCAACAAGAATATCAAGAAGATATAGAGGAAAATGGTAGAAAATTACAAACAATGGAACGAGAAGATGCCATTCTCTCTACTCAGATATTGTATCACGGTTCACACATCAAATGGGGCAACTCCTTACCTATTGGTTTATGGCATTGAAGCAGTTATTCCTACCGAAGTAGAAATCCCTTCTTTAAGAATTATACAAGAAGTCGAGCTCAGTGATGCAGAATGGGTACAGAGCCGATACGAGCAACTAGCTCTCATTGTCGGTAAAAGAATGAATGCGGTGTGTCACGGTCAACTCTATCAGAACAGGCTGGCAAGAGCCTTCAACAAAACGGTTAGACCAAGGCAATTTACACCGGGGCAATTTGTGCTAAAACAAATATACCCACATCAAGATGAAGCCAAGGGGAAGTTTTCACCCAATTGGCAGGGTCCCTACATGGTTCATCGGGTACTGACAGGAGGAGCACTTATACTTGCAGAAATGGACGGAGAAATTTAGTCAAAACGTATCAACTCAGACGCAATCAAGAGATACTATGTTTAGGATTGTTCGCGCCTCTTCAATTGATGTAACTGAACTACGCTTGACCTGATTCCGTTTAAGAAGGGATACGTAGGCAGCCTTGTGGGTTCGGTCACATCTTAATAAATTTTTTATTTTTCCATGATCAGAAACCAGGGAAAGATCGCAAGGCTAGTCGACATCGTTATATGTGGAACAACCGAAAAACATTGTCAAAAGAATGCATTTAAACTGGGGAAGAATTTTGAGGAGGACCCTCAAAATTCTAAAGCAAGGAGGTTGAAATGTCTCTAAATATATCACAATCACCAGTTCATCTATATTATTTGATCTCACATACTACAATACATTCCAAACAACTATATTTTTGCAAATAATTTGTCAAATGCATATATATTTTCGAGAACTTTGTTTCTATGACAACCTGACGTTGCCCAGCGTAACTCAAATAGGACCTCAAGACAGTAATGAAGGAAAACAAGGAGTCAAGAGCACGAACCGACCTTCCCTCACAAAACTCAGAATTTTTCTTTGAATGCAGGCATGGGCAAACATCAATATTTGAAAATACATACGCACATCAAATAACTACCTATATGATGACAAGTGACCAAATGCAAACACATCCAGCTAAGAAATACCTCACTCTCTCACTGTCACTCATCGCTTTAATTGCATAAGGCTAAGCACTGCCTTTCTTTGCATGAGACTAAGCATTTTCTCCGTTCTTTACATGAGCCTAAGCATTACTAAGCATTGTCTCCCTTTCTTACATGAGACTAAGCAGTGTCTCCATTTATTTTATATGAATAAGCACTGACTTTCTTTTCATGAGACTAGCATTATCTCCGTTTATCATATAAGGCTAAGCACTGCCTTTCTTTGCATGAGACTAAGCATTGTCTCCATTCTTTGCATGACATTAATCATTGTCTCCTTTTCTTGTATGAGACTAAGCATTGTCTCCGTTTGTTGGATAAGGCTAAGCACTGCCTCCGTAATTGCACAAGGCTAAGCACTGCCTTTCCTTGCATGAGACTAAGCACTGTCTCTCTTCTTTGCATCGGGCTAAGCACTGCCCTCATCTCCCACAAGACCAAGCCTTGTCTTGTATCGTTCTCGTATGTGACTAAGCATCACCTGTTTCCTTTGTCGAGCGATTGATATTACCACATACTTGCATTTCATGGGCTAAAACATCGCCACATTGTACGAAGGCGTCATAATCTGAAGGCATCATCCTCATAGCCTAAAGACACCATTCCATGGCCTGAGGATCTCCCAAAACGGCATATCATTATTCAAAGGCGTCATATCCCAAAGGCACCATCCTCATGGCCTGAGGACACCATTTCATGGCATGCGAATCCCTTTATTATACGTTTCATGGCCCAGGACATCATGGTCTAAGGACATCATCCCCACCATCCAAAAGACAACCATCATGATCCAAAGGGAATTTGCATCGTGTTTAAATTTTCGCAATAACCCATATATATATATTCGCATGCATCATGTTTTAAAGTTTTGCAGGTAACTCGGGAGGTAATTGTTCTTCAAACAAGAGCAATCTTCGCTCCGATTTTTGTTCACAACGTTCACATCCTTTGAATACTTCAAACGTAACCGACATTGCCTACCTTTTTCTCTATGACCGTTCAGATATCTGCCTCATGATACACCCGCAACGTTCATTTCACATTCATGACTCCGCACACGATACTGTCCTACCAAAATAACCTTTTCGAAATATACAACTATTCTTATAACAACTCTATCGGTTTAGCTCACCGTTGGACCCAAAACTACACACGACTTGATTCCTGTAACTGCAGGGATATGTAGGCAACTCAGGAACCAGGGTTCGGCCCCCATTTTTAAACCACATCATACCCCATTCAACTCGGCCAAGATTGGTCATCATTTTCTTTACCCGACAACTCTTTCATCATTCCCGGGTAAAGAGGGGCAATTGCCCTCATATTTTTAAAATAGTATATATGTACTTTCAAAATGTCATTTTTACATCATTACCTAATTTATAAGAATTTGTACATGTATTTTATATAATTTTCCACATTCTTAGAGCTTCAAAATTGATTTGCATCAACATATTAAAATATTTTATTTTATCATATTTAGGTTTTCTTAAGCTATTTATATAAATTTGCAATAATGACCTATATTCATGCATAATTGCATTTTATTACATTATTTGCGCTAAAATAGTATTTTATATTTTTATTATGTTAAGTTATTATTTTCAATCATTTTATTGCACAAGTAGTATTTTATTATATATTAAATAGTTTTATAAATTATTTATTAACAGTTTTTGTGTATTTTATTGCATAACCTAATATGGGACTAATTTTGGACCAAAATAAGGCCCAAACCAGCTGCCCATCCCCATTAAACCCTTCAGCCACCCAAAACAAACAACCTCTTCATTTAACCCTGTAATGACCCTTTTCAAACAACCCACCCACTCTTTCTTCTATCTCAGCCGTTGATCTCAAAGATCAACACAACCCAACCTCAAACCCTAATCTTTATTCCCCACCTAACAGTCGCCCCAAACTCTCTCGAATATTCTCTCATCTCTAAAAGAAACCCTAGAACCATCTATAATTCTCTTTGATTCCAACATAAACATGGCATCAATCCATGATTTACTTACCTATTTTGAGGTACTACGATGGTGTATATGCGCCTGTGGTGTTACCTAAAATTCTTGCCTTATTTTTGGCTAGAATAATCTTCTGAGATTTGGCTTGATCGACTCTGGTTCTATGGGGATTTGGATGATATCTCGTCTATATACATCATACAAGGAAGGATCCTTGATTCTTGTTCCGATCCTCATACATTTGGACCTAACTGGGGTTTGAGAATTTCCTTTTCCTTTGCTGATTTTGATTGCATGTGATATCTTCTTCCCTTTCTTGTGTTTGACTGATAATTTCCATGTTTATCTTCTTAATTTGAACACTATAAAAACCCCTTCCCTAACCCCTTAAAAGGACCTAGTCATCACTACTACTGCACTCAATGTTTTTTCCTCACTCGTTCATCTTCTCTAAAAGACTTGACTCTTTGGCAGCCTGAAAGCCAAGGCCATAATATTATCAACCTCGTCCGGTGTAAGCACTGCTTGGGGCCCTTACGAATCTCTTGTGAACTCTAAAGCATCAGAGACCTGAGGTTTTTCTACCAGTATTCAAAAAGCCTTATTCTTTTGCTCGTCTAATTTTGCTACTGGTTAGTGTCCTTAACTCTTGCAATGTTAACTATATTCCTTCTACTTATCTATATGTGTTCTATGTGTCAGTGATGTTTGAATTCTGTGAGCATGATTTAGTTTCCACATTATTTATGAGTCCCCGATACTGTACTGTCGTGATATTATACTATGACCCCCTACAATTCCATGTTCTTTGTTAGTTGAATTCATTAGGTTTCAGTATACATGAGATGCTTTGGTTATTAGAATGAATTCTAGTTTTTCTTAGTCGGTTTTAGCCTAATGTGTGTCCTCTGCTAAATCTTGCACTTCTATGTTGGAATTCTAGACTTTGTGATGTCCTTTTGTCCAATAAGACAGACCTATGAGGTTATGTTCATTAACTGAATCATGTTTCCATTCAAACTCTGTTGCATGTTTGTTTTAGGATGAATTCTAGGATCAAAATTGCTATGTTAGTTCTTCCTGCTATCTAGGTAATTGGGTGCAAATAGTTATGCTTGCTTGTCTCATTCCCTTTTAAGTGATGCATGATCTCACGAGTTAGGACATTGCTGAGGCTTATAGTAGGCCATTGCTATTAGTCTTTCCATGATGCATGTGATCACTTTCGTATGAAATTGCATATCTCTCTGACAATAACTGCTACGGATAAGACTCACTTGTTTAAAATTTATCTCTGACCCATGTTGGTTAATGTCTTAATTGCTAGGAATTAGCATGTGTGTGTTTGTCCTGTAAACTGGCCTTCCTCAATCCTCTTATTGATTTTATCATGCTACACCCTTTTCTTTGATTGAATAATTACTCGATCATGAACCTCTGTTATTAGTTCTATGTTAAAATCACCATGTTAAAGATCTCTACTGATTCTCCTATTTTTCATGTTCAAAACCCATCTATTTCTAAAATGCAAGCTCTAATATGCCTTATGTGAGTCCTGTCAATATGTTTATAACTCTGTATCTATGTCCTAGAACCAATGTTAGTAGGTTTCACAGTTGTTTTACTTGGTTGTCACGCATAGTTTGTTAATTTGTGTGGTTAAGTTGTTCATTTGCTGTTGTTGGGAAAGAAATTTTTCCGTTTGGACTTAGTGTGGATTCTTGTATGAGTTTGAGTTTAGAAATCGATGTACTCTGATATATGCAATTACTTGTTAGACAGCATGCCTATAGGATATCGTAATACATGCCTTTGCTAATGCTCATCTAGATACCATGTCTATAGGATTTTTAACTAACTAATTAGCTATTTCTGTTGCTTTCATTATCCTGCCCTACCTAGATGACATACCTATAGGGGATAAAGTATTATAGAATCAAGTCAGAGTGCCGACTGTTAAATCCTGCCTACAGAATACTCTCACTCGCCTAGAAAGCCTGCCTATAAAATCAATGTTGTTAATCCCGAGTCTACCAAAATAGTTGTATTGCCTCATTGCGCAAATAATTAGAGATCATGCCTATAGGGTTCGCAATACCTATAATCTGCAAATTACTTAGTCTAAAGTCGTAGTACTGCTTGTATGTTTGACAATCAGAATCACACAGAAGCCACGACTATAGGATTTAAGGACTCTAATTCATCTTAATTCCGAAATTTGTCTACTGCCTATTCTATGAACCTGCTCGCGTACATTTGTTGCTTACATGTGGAGGCCAACTTGAGCCATTTATTGTCTTTATGTGCAGTCCTACATGTTTTGAATGTCACTTAGATTTATTATTTTTGAGAAACCTAAGTAAGTCTAGAACCACCCAAATAGAAGTCCAAAGCCTCCTGGTGTCACGACCCAAAATCCTAACTCAGGTCATGATGGCGCCCAACGGCGGGGTCGGGCAAGCCAACACTCAATTTACTAAGGGTTCTTTCTTATTTTATTAAGCATTTCAACATATACCAAGTTTTAGAGCTTAAAACATAAATCGAAAAGGATAATTAGCCAGTTTTAATAAAAAGCGGTCATAAGGAGGCATGAGCCAATATATATACAGACCCGTAATCCATAATAACTACCACGTGTGTGCCAGGAACTAGTGTCACAAGTCCTACAGGCATACTAACAGAATATACAAAAGATATAATATACAGTCCCACTATCTGAAAGAAATAGACGGAAAATAAGCAAAAGAAACTCCATGGTGCTGTCGAGGATCGTCAGGAGAAGCAGCTCACCGTGAAGTCAGGTCCAACTATAATCAGAATCGAGCTCCGGTCTGATAACCAGATGCACCAGCCTCAGAACCTGTACAATTAAGTACAGAAGCGTAGCATGAGTACATAAATAAATATGTACCCAGTGAGTATCCCGTCTAATCTCGAAGAAGTAGTGACGAGAGGTCGACTTGACACTCACTAAGGTCCAACAATATAATTTAACAGAATATGATGAAAACGGTAGGCATGTAAAGGTAGTAAAGCAGCAAATATATAAGGCACTGAAATCCAAGTAAATACTGAAAGTAAATAAATAATTACTACTTCATCTTCCCCCAAATATCTGTCAAATCAATATCCATGAATTCAGTAACAATTTATCATGCGCATACGGGATAAGGACAACCGGCCTGAGCCATAAAAATAATCATGTTTGTGCACGCTGAGGGTTGAACGGCCCGAATCATAAGTGCATCTTTCCAATAAAATAATCATATCTATGAACTGCTGAAAGTCGAACGACCCGAATCATAAGTGCATCTTTCAATCCGTTGTGGCATACAGCCCGCTCCCATGAGCGGGGGAAATCACACTCCGCTCGCGGAATGTAAATTGCGAAGCGGTCACATGCACACACAATATTCTTTTAAAATTACTTTCCATAATCAACTCCTTCAAATTATCAAATTCCATAAATCTCAGGGAACAAATGCTACATATCACATGAATTTATAACATATAATTCATTACGAGGAAGAACACAAGCATGATGTGGACCTAATTACCTGGACATAATAATAATAGCCGCTATGTATGGACTCTCGTCAATTTGTACGTATGTAGTCCCCACAAACATCACACATAACATTTAAATCACCTATGGGGACAATTCCCTCTTATGAGGTTAGAAAGGAGACTCACCTCGTGTCGAATCTACTTCCCGGACCAAGAACGCGCCCGGAACTCCAAACTCGTCTCCCAAGGACTCGAAACTAATCAAACGTTACGTAAATATATCAAATTATACTCAAAGCATGGAATTCTCCTACTTATTTAGTCAATTCATCATTCTTAAAGAAATCCCAAAATCCACCCCCGGGCCCGCACGGCCGGATTCCGAAAATTCTCGAAGGAAACACTCACCCATAACCTAAAGATCGTTAATATATGATTTTTGTATGATTTCATAGCCAATTCACGGGAAATTCTCTAATTTCTCGAAAGCCCCAGGTTACTACCCAATTCCTTGATTTTCACTAATTAAGTAGTTAATTTAACTAGTAATTCATGTATTAAACTAATACTAGGGTAGAATTTACTTACCTTATCAGTAGCTAGGTGGATTGGCTCTTTCCCAAACTCTCTAGGTCAACAATGGTGAAAGAAAAATGGAGAAAATGAACATTTACCGTGTTTTAAAAGAACACACTGCCTGCAGTGGTTCAGCACATGCGGTCTCACACCTGGGAGCAATAGCTCGCACCTGCGGAAAATGGGACAAGGGCCTGGGCACGCACGTGCGGGCAGGAGTCCGCACTTGCGGCTCCGCACCTACGGGAAAGGGCCCGCACCTGCGAGAACTGGGCAGCCCACCTGGGGGTCGCACCTGCGAGGCTGGGACCGCATGAGCGGTCTCGCACCTGCGACTGGGCAACTGCACCTGCGGTCACACCAGATCAGGTGCACCAGCAATTGTTTCAGCTAGTTTTTGGCCTTGTTTGGTGCCCGAGAGGCACCCGGGCCCACCCGAGCCCCCGTCCAAATATACCAACAAATCCCAAATCATAATACGGACTCGCTCGAGCCTTCGAAAAACTCAAAACAACGCAAAAACTCAAAATCACTCCGCAAAACCCCTAGCATCAAAACTTAAGAACTTCAAGTTCTTGAATTCGATATCAATGCGCCGAACTGACCTATACTACTCGGAATGAAACCAAATTTTGCAGGTAAGTCATAAATGACATAACGGAACTATTCCCGGTCTCAAAATTCCATTCGGACCTCGATAACACAAAAACACTTCCCAAACCACAATATGAACTTAAGAAAACTCTTATTTCGATATTGGGCGCCGAAACACTCCCAGGTCATCCAAAACCCATTCCGAACATACGCCCAAGTCCAAAATCATCATACGAAGCTACCAGAACCGTCGAAACTCGATTGTGAGGTCGTTTACTCAAAATGTTGACAGAAGTCAAACTTGGCCAAAAAGGCCAACCTTAAGGAACTAAGTGTTCCTTTACTGCTCTAAACACTTCCGAATCCCGGACCACCCGCCCCCGCAAGTCATAAATAACAATAAGCCGCTATGGGAAGTTTCATTTAGGGGAACAGGGTCTGATAACACAAAACGACCGGTCGGATCGTTACACCTGGACTATATGCATAGGACGGGTAGTGCACGCATAGGACACGACTTAGAACTGAATTAGAACGCTTTAGGTAAACAACTTCAACATAGTAATCAGGTAGCAGGAGATGATAGTCTGTGCCTGCTGAATACTATGAGCAACTCCTATCTAAAAGGGGTTGCGAAGTATTATTTATGTTGCACGGGGTGATCCTTTAGGCTAAAAAACTTAGGACCCCCCTTTTCTTTATATATTTGATATCTAAATTTAGTCATTTAACATTGTAGTTGTATCCTTGTAGTCCTTAAGATTTTGTAGCAATTGTGTTATAATGAACTTCTTCGACCTTTACATCCTCTTTGTTTATTTGATCACCTAGTATAATTACATAATCCACATAGTTCTAAGTTCGGCTGGGACCCACTGTTGTGGACCTAGAAGAGCTCCTAACACCTTCTCTTTGAGGTAATCTTAGCCCTTACCCGATCTTTGGTGACGTTGACTAGTCAAGTAGAGTTATTTGCACAACATGTGTCCTAACTCACCTTAAAATCGTTAGGTGGCGACTCTTCTCTTTTAACACCTATTTAAAAGAGTGATCACACGTCAAAACCCAATTTCGCGAGAAAAAGGGGCCCGTCAGGTTGGCTAGGGTAGGGGTTGTGCCGGACGGGTTCGAGCCTTTTTTGGCTACCGGTGCACAGGAACCCGACTAGCCCGGTAACCCGTTCACGGGTTTTAACCGGGTTCCAGCCCTATTGTTGTTGGATAATTTTTTTAAAATTTTTTACTGTTGCCAATGGTCAAAATAAAATATGATCGTTGGGAAACAATCATTTTGCACTTTTAGCCATTTCGGTCTATCCCTTACTAAAATAGCCCCTACCCCTAATAATTGATAAATTACATTTTTACAAGGCAATAAGGAAACAATAACTTCAACTAAGTATGTAAGGGCATATAACAAGTAAGAGATGAGACAAGTATTAATAATGTCAAAAAAAGCATATAAGGATGGATTAACGATGATGGATATAACATGTTATGACAATTTGATTAAAGTCATGACAAGAATCTACATAACTTAAACCGGTCAATTATCACATATAGCCCGTGTACCCATTCGTACCTTGTGTACACGGCTTTCACATACCACAAATGACACAAAACAACCCCAATCCTAAGGGGTAATTCCCTCACACAAAGTTAGGCAAGATACTTATCTCAAACAAGCTAATTCAATCCACTAGTAAGCCTTTTCCATGAATATCTGATTTCGAATGGCTCAAATTTAATCAATGTAACATTATACCAAAAATACAGACCATAGGAAACTATTTCGGATAATAAAGTTGCAATATTTAAAGAAAATTAAAAAGTCAACTCAAAAAGTCCACACCGGGCTCGCGTCTCGGAACCTGACCAAACTTATAAAATCTGAACATTCATTCAATAACGATTCCAACCATATAAGAATAATTCAATTCCGACCTCAAATCGACCTTCAAATCCACAAAATATCACTCATGAAGATTACACAAATTTCCCCAATTTTTCAGTATCAAAACATTAATTAAATGGTAAAAATAATGATGCATTCATGTATAATAATCAAATATGAGTTCGAAACACTTACCCCGATCAACTCTTTGAAGATCTCTCTCAAAATCGCCCAAAATTGAGGTCTCTAACTCCGAAGATGAAGAATGGGAACAAACCCTCGATTTGTCACTTTTCAGCCCAGTAATTCCGCTATTGCGGACCTACAGTCGCATGTGCGGCTCCGTACTTGCAAAATATCTATCCCAGGTGCGTCTTTTCATCTGCAGACTCTAGAGCCCATATGCGCTTGCATTTCTGCGGAACCTTGTCGCCTCTGCGCGTCCACTTCAGCAAAGAAACGACTGTACCTGCGGTCACAGCTTGCCAGCCTAGCCCTCGCGTCTACATCTCAAAGGTCACTTCTGTGGTGCCGCACCTGTAGCTAGGGGTGTTCATAAATACCCAAAAAACTAAACCAAACCGACAAAAAAATCGATAGATTCTAGGTTTTGTTTGGTTTGGTGTTTGTTTTTAATTTTAAAAACCAATCAAATTTGGTTTGGTTTTGGTTTAAATAAAAAAAATAACCGAAAAATATCGAACCAAACTGACTATAGAAGTAGCTATTTAAAATTATTATTACACCTATATATATGTGTATTTTATATAAAGTTTATAAAATTTTATAGTACATATTAGTCATTTGTATTTTTAATATAGTTCTTTGCTATTATAGTAATCTAATGCTTTTACATTCTAGTTTGATTATTATTTTTCTTTTGCTAAGTACAAGAATTTATTTCATGTTAAAAATAGTCGATTTTTAATTGAGTAAATAAATTATTCATCACTATTTGAGTAAATTATCATCAATATATCTTGGTAAATGATAGATTTCTCAAAGATAAATTGGTTTGATAGTGTTACGTGAAATTATAGTCACCGGAATATGTGTTTGGTATTGTAATTTAAGAAAAAAATCCGATAAATAATCAAAAAATTCAAAAAACCAACAAACACCGACAAAACCGAATCAATACAAAATCGACTTAATTGGTTTGGTTTGGTTCCAATATTTGAAAAATGGACTTACTTGGTTTGGTTTCTTTTTAGACAACAATCGATCCAAACCGAACCATGAACGCCCCTACCTGCAGCCCAAAGTGCGCAGGTGCTATTGCACCAGAACCTTAGCTGGACAGAATTCTTTCAAGTTTAAAATAAATACCGGATTCAATCCGAATCACATCCGGGGGGCCACGGGACCCTGTCCAAGCATACCATCAAGCTCCAAAACACATAGCGAACCTACTCGAGGTCTAAAATCACAATGAAAAATATCGATTCTATGAATCGCAACCCAATTTAAGCTTATTGAAACCATGACATCCAACTTCCAAAACTAATGCTGATTTATACCAAGCTAACCCTGATTGATCTCAAATTTTGCACGCAAGTCATAAATAACATAACAGACCTATTCCAACTTCCAAAATTAGAATCCGACCCCGATATCAATAAAGTCAACTCTCAGTCAAACTTCTTAATCTTCCATACCTTTAGCTTTCTAACTTTCGTCAACCAAAGCTAAAACGACATACAGACCTCCAAATCAATATATGAACACGCTCTTAAGTCCAAAATCACCATATGAAGCTACCGCGACTATCAAAATACTATTTCAGAGCCATTTACATAAAAGTCAAACTCCGGTGAACTCTTTCAACTTAAGCTTCCAACTTTGGGACTAAGTGTCCCATTCCACTCTGAGACTCACTCGAAACCAAACCAACCACTCCGCGAAGTCACATAACCACAATATAACATAGAGGAGGAAATAAATAGGGAACAGAGCTAAAATACTCAAAATATCCGGTCGGGTCATTACACTTAATATTAATTTTCAAATTTTAAAATTCAAATTTCAAATTTAACACTCTATAGTTTAAAGTTTAAGGTTAATTTTATGTCTTAAACTACTTATTTTATTATTTAGAAGTTTGAAAACACTTAAGTATCAATTACATTGAACAAGAAAATATTATACACTAAAAAACCCGGGCCGGTTTGAACCGGATAAGCCCGATCTGGACGTGCCTAATAGAACCCGAATTTTCCAACCACTACCAGCCCAAAACTCCATCCCACTAATTAGCCTGCCCCACTAACCGGACGTGCTATTTTTTCCCGTGACCAGTCCGGTTCATCCCGTCCCATAAACACCTATAGTTTTATGTAAGGCAATTTATAGTATATTTGTGAAGTATTAAGTAAATGACCAAGTAGTAGTTGGCTGGTTAGATTCATGGACAGGAAGCATGATATCTCATGTTTTGATTTAAGATTTCTAGACGAATCAGATATAGAACTGTGGACACTTAAATGAAAATGAACCAAATCAGTTGTATTGCAGCTTTCTCCTGCTCCCATATTAGAAAAACCTTACTGGTTGTTACTCTTTCTTTATCAGCCAACCCTAGATAGTCAGCATCCCTCCGTCTACAACCCCATGGTCGTGGGTTGGAGTCCCCAAATGAGAAATATCTCAAACAAACGGGAGGGGAATTCCAAAAAAAGGCCCTTTAAGTTAAAATTCCAGTTAGAAAGAATTACAAAAATAAAATAGATCTAGAAACAAACATTAGTGAAAAATGGTACTATATCAAATTGGGACTTACCATGCAGTTCATGGTCATGAGGGGATGATAGTAAAAATCACACTCATATAAATCACTGGGTAAAAAACTCAAAATATATGCAATCTTAAAGAGGAAGAGCAGTAAATCTTAAAATGGTAAAAAATGATGATTATACGAAGTCACCCTAACACTATAAAACGCTAGTGGCATCAACTAACTCGGAACAAAGAGTATAGTGCAATCCTTTAGAAGTTTCATTCCCATATTCACTTAGCATGTTGATAGAAATTCCGGTCGGGGACTCGGGGTTCAAGTATGAGTCTTTTCGATCTTCCCCTCTCCTTTACCATGGGTTAACCCTATTAAAAGATATTAAAGAAAGAACAAGAAAAGATAAAGGGTAAAAGAGAATCTAGATTTAGAAATAGAATTGGGGGTTATATGTTTTAGAATTGTTAGGGAGAAATTTGTGGTTCCTCTACGGGAGGGACAGAGAAAAATGACAAGAATAGGGAGGGAAAGTGATGTGTGGCTAGAATTCATGGTTTAACGCCTTATATGCCTTACATTTTATGTGCGTTAATGATAAAAATACACTTCGTATGTGCCTAATGGATTATATTTCATGTGTATGTGAATTGGAGATGGAAGCCGAGTTAAATGGATGCATAAACGTCGAAAATACGCTCAAGAGTCGAAAAGGAGTGCACCGGGCTATAACCGGGAATTTGGGCTGTAAAGCCTGACCAAGCCAGGCGTTTGAGCCCTAACGCCAAGCTTGGCCAGGTGTTAGCCAGGCATTTGGGCCCTAACTCCAGGCCTAGCCAGGCGTTTGGCCTGTAACGCCTGGTCCCTGGTCCGGTCAAATCCGAGTTTTGAAGATT
>ML396804.1:90313-137836 GCA_005239525.1 Nicotiana knightiana | reverse complement strand
TATATATATATATATATATATATATATATATATATATATATATACGTGTGTGTGTGTGTGTGTTGTGGCGTGCAACCCGATCCCACCATATAACAATATCAGTGTCATAATTCACCCTTATTTCACCGTAACATTCCACCCTTATTCCACCTGTTTCGGCGAGCAACCCAATCCCACCGTAAAGTACAAATTCACCCTTATTCCACTATATCAATCCACCCTTATTTCACCTGTTGTGACGTCCAACCCGATTCCACCATATCAATACAAAATACTCAATGTGCACAGTCAAAGTAACAATTCAACCACGAAATACCTTTAAGATCAATAAATACCAAACTGGACCAAAAAGAAAACCTTGTACAACATAGAAATCTACATAAGTAATACTACACAGCGAGTCCAGTCCAGTAATTCACAATTAGAAGGTGCAAGTAAGCCAGTTTAAGCAAATAGCAAGGAATCATGAAACTATTAAAAGATCTAACATCATTAACAGGAGAAGATATTGGTTAACAGGTAGCAAGTAAGCATGGAAAGTATTTAGGGCATATATCATTTAAAGCAAGGAAGGAGATAATTAACGAACAACGGAAAATCAAAGAAAATAATAAATTTGGTGGCGTATAAGCACTTATCACATCGCATATATGGTGCTCACATGAAATTGACGTAGCACATAGTCCGAGGGTTCCTAATTCCCTCAATTCAAGGTTAGACTCAACACTTACATTGCTCCAAATATCACTCAATGCTCAACCACAATTTTTCCTTTCAAACAAGCCTCCAAACCAACAATATCTAGCAAGTTACCAATCAAATGATTCAAATTAAGCCTTAGGAACTACCCACGATTGCAAAGGATTCAATTTAGGTCATTATTGAAAAAGTTAACTCCTAGGCCCACGTGGTCCGAACCCAAAATTCAGACCAAAACCCGACTACCCATTCACTCCCGAGCTCAGTTATGTAATTTATTTTGGAATCCGACCTCAATTTGAGGTTTAAATCCTAATTTTACAAAAATCCCTAATTCTACCCCAAACCCCTAATTTTCACCATGAAAACACTAGATTTTAGGTGGAAATCTTAGGAAATATAGTGAAAGATTAAAAGAAAATGGATTAGAATCACTTACCAATGATTTGGGGAAGAAGGGTGCTTAGGAAAATTGACTCTAGGTTTTTCTTGTTTTGAAAATTTGAAAAATGGGAGAAAGTACCAATTTTAGCTATTTGATCGGTTGCAGATGCCGCATTTGCGACCTGGGGTTCGCAAATGCGAAGAAACAGTAACAAAAGTGAAGTCCTCCCATTTGTGCTGTCATCGCATTTGCGACGATTTGTTCGCAAATGCAAACATTGACCTTCTACAATTGTGACCAAATTGATCGCAAATGCAATCAAGCCTGCCCCAGCCCCACTTCGCAAAAGCGAAAAATTGTTCGCAAATGCGAACTCTGTCCTCCCCGCAATTGCGACCTCTTGATCGCAAATGTGAAGAATTTGCTCGCAAATGCGAGGCTGTCAGGAATGGGGAATGTTCGCAAATTCGAACACATGCGAGATCAGAGGCCCAGAAACTGCAGACACCAGCTAAGTTCTATTCTAAGTCCAACTTCACACCATAGCCTATCCAAAACTCAACCGAGCCCTAGGGCTCTAAACCAAATATGCACACAAGTCTAAAAATATCATACAAACTTGCCTGAGCGATCAAATTGCCAAAATAACATCTAGAACTACGAATTTAGTATCAAATCAAAGGAAATTTTCAAGAAACCTCATGAACTTCTATTTTTACAACCGGACGTCCGAATCACACCAAACCAACTCCATTTCTCACCAAATTTGACAGACAAGTCATAAATATATTATTGGACCTATACTGGGTTCCGGAACCAAAATACGGACCCAATATCAATAAAATCAAACATTGGTCAAACTTTCAAAGTCGTTAAGCTTTTAAACTTTCAAATTTCAACAAAATCTAGGGACATCCGAATTTAATTATGGGCATACGCCTAAGTCCCAAATCACGATACGGACCCACCGGGACCGTCAATACAAATCTGGGTTTGTTTTCCCTAAATGTTGACCGAAGTCAACTCAAATAGATTTTAAGGTAAAAAATTTATATTTTCCTCAGCTTTTACCTTAAAAGCTTTCCGAAAAAAGCACCCAGATTGTGCATGCAAATCAAGGAGGGCTAATATAAGGTATTTAAGGCTTCAAAGCGCAGAATTAGGTTCTAAAATATAAGATGAGCTATCGGGTCATCACAGTAAAGCGAAAGTTGGGGGTTTTTGACTAAATAGAGCGAATTATTGAGTTTTAAACATCGATTCGGAGTCGATTTGAGTGAACTAGTATGGTTGGACTCGTAATTGAATGGGTTGTCGGATTTTTTGAGTTTTGTCGGGTTCCGAGGTGCAGGCCCGGATTTGCCTTTTTGGTTGACTTTGGGCTTTTGATTAAATATTTGACCTTTATCATTTGGAATTGTTTCTTTGGACTTCATTTGATGTATTTGAGTTTCTTTTGGATAGTTTTGAGCCATTCAGAGGTTGGTACGCGTAAGATGGCATTTTTGGAGCATCGTTGGCTTGCTCAGTATTGGATTTGGCTTGTTCGAGGTAAGTAACACTTCTAAACTTGGTGCTGAGGGTATGAACCCCGAATATATGTGTTATGTGTTTGGTGTTAAGGTGAAACACATGCTAGGTGACGGGCATGTGGGAGTGCACCGTGTGAATCATGACTCGGTTGTTTTTGTGTAGTTACCTAATCTTATCTATGACCGTGAAATCTCTACGTGCTAGAGTAATTGAGCTCTGATCCAAGTTAGAAATCATACGTAGTCCACATTCTTGTATTTTTGGGACCCACGAAGGTCGTGTTACATGTTGAATTAATTGCTTAAATTTGAAATTTTTACTCGGTCACATCTATTATTTGCATATCATATCTCAGTCTCTGTTGTCCTTTATTTATATATTAGCATCATTGTTTGGCTGATTATCATTATTCTTTTGAGCCTGAGACACTGGAGAGATTGATGACTGAGTGAGGTTGAGGGCCTGTTGTGAGTGATATTTATGGAATCGGACTGCACGTCACAATATGCTTTATTGATTCGTAGCAGAATTTGGCTTATTATAGCGTTTGGGCTGGATCGGCCTCTCTGGTGTCTGCACATCCACAGTGCGCGCAGTTGCTATGGATTTTCAGGTTGGATCTGTCCTGGATTCATTTGCATTGGGATGGATCTGCCCTGGATCTATTTATGTTTGGGTTGGATCTGCTCTGTACAGTAATGAGTGATTGACTGAGCTGAGTATTGAGCATGGTGAGTGAGAATATGAGACAGTGAGATTGAGTACCATGTGAATGTGAGTACATGAGTTCATCACTGAGATGTATTGCATTTAACATGCGTACTTGAGAAACAGGCGTAGAGATGCATTTCCTCATGCTACCTGATATTAGTGACAGTCATGATTTCACCTGTATAATTACATATAGGCATAGATATGTACTTTCCTCATGTTATCTGAAAATGAAATATCTTATTTATTGTTGAAAGATTTTTGGAAAAATCACAGTTTTCAAACTTACTAATATTTTTTTGGTGTTTTCGGTTGGAAGAATTAGGATTTACTGTTATACTTGAAAAACATGCATATTTTTCGTAACTCTGAATGAGTTGAACATCTTATCCCTAAGTTATTTTATTGTACCATTTTCATTATATTGTTATGAAATGTGGCTGGTTATTGGAGTTGGAATCTGACCCTTGTCTCAACTCGTCACTACTTTCAACCTAAGGTTAGGTTTGTTACTTATTGAGTACATGGGATCGGTTGTACTCATACTACATTTCTGCACTTTGCGTGCAGATGTTGGATGCGGATGTTGTTGCGTACAGCGAGAGCTGGATATGAAGATGTACTTGCATTCCAGTTATGGCTATCACTTGTCCTTGGTAGCATTATATTCGAATTCTGTTCATTTATATTTCAAACAGATGTTGTAATTATTTCAATTCAGTCTTGTAAAAATTTAAATCTTAGAAGCTAATGATTTATACTACCAGTCCTTAGAAAATTCTTGTATAAAAGCAGTTGTATTATTTTTTTTTTCCTTAATAAATCTCATAACATTAGATAGTGCTTAATTGGCTTACCTAGCGGGTTGGGTTAGGTGGCATCACGACTAGTTGGATTTTGGGTCGTAACACTTTTCTCCTAAGTCACTTTTTACCCAAGTCTGTCCAGATTCTTACTAGGTATAGCAGGGACCACAAAAATAATAAGAGGCTACCAATTATAATATTAATTCAAAAATTCTGAAGAATTAAATCCTACTATAATTAATTGCAGTTTATTTCACTAAATAATTACAATTGAACTTCTCAATATGAATTTCGAAAATTCACTAACACTTATCTTAACTCCTCACGTTAAGATTATAAATACCAGTTAATTAAACTAAATCATTGATAATTTAATTTAATTAATTAAATCCTTTATAATTCCGCTTAAACTATTTCATGCGACGGGTACAAAATTCACTGGGTGGATTTTCATATGAAAACTTATAAGCTTACATAAAGGGGTATCATCAAACTCAAAATCGAGTTACGGATTCTATCAACTAATTATTATTTCACAATGCTCTTTGTTATTGTCCAATTTATTAGGAATACACTAACTTTGAATAAGGTTGTACCTTTCGATAAATCAAAACAATAAGCAAATCACATTGATCATAATAATTATATCAAGATTAAGATTATAAGCTCATTTAATGAATTAGAGAAAATATTTTATATATTCAGTACAAAACATCTTTTCTCTACTTGACCCGTTCAATATACACTAAGTATACTAACACAAGAAGTCGGAGTAAAACCACTCCCATAATCAAGATGAATTATACGTTAATCTTGTGCTACACTCGTCAAGATATTTTCCCAATAATATCTTCGATTGTGAATATAGTTTATTAACTTTGAGAACCGACAATTTAATCTTTTGTGCATGAGTTAAGACTTCATACACTAAATTGTCTACTACATAATTAAAGGACACACATATACAAATGATCTACTTAAAATAGTAATTTATTGAATTGAATAAATCAAATAAATAATTATTCCATAAAGAATAAAACACAATACTATTTCTAAACCGCATAATTAATAGTATATTCCAACAATTTGAACATAAAAGAGGTTGCTTTGGTAGTTGTTCCAAATCTCATCCGGTTATTATTGTGGATGACTCATCTAAAGGGCTAAGGATTCATGAAAAGTTGGTGAAGAAACCGAGTGTATCCGCGATTTTGGGAGTACCAGTACATGTGAGATGGGTACGAAAATTAACTACAATTTTGAAGAAATGACAGTAGGCAGATTCAAATCTGAAGGGCCAGTGTTTGTTGAGCTCAATATTGAAGATCACTACTAAATTTGAAGCATTCAAAAACTAAAAACATTATCGAAGCTCTTTTGGATATTGAATCTGAAATTTTTTGAGAAATGTTTGTTGGAGATTTGAAGGAGTTGTTTGATCAGTTGTTGCTGCGTGAGAAATTTAGAAACCAAATTGTTAAGGATATGTTTGGAGTTGTTATTTTGATTTTTTTTAAAAGAAAAAATTCAAAGTGGAGAGAATTGAGTCGGGTAATGGGCAAAAAATTAGGGGTGGATTTCAATTAGATCCGGCTATTAGATCATGGGGTGGGTCATTTTGTTCCTGAGGTGCCAGGTAGCGCTCCGTTAAAATTAGGAATATATTTGTGTGAGAGTATAACGGTAAGGACTCACACAAGGCTCACACAATCAAATAGTAAAACGGGAGCAGGATTAAACAATATTTTAAAATAAAGAAATATATATTTGACTCTTTTCCGTAAAATTAATCCCAAAATCTATTCCGTGATAATTTTCTATCCCATGTACCAAACGACCCCCGGAGTCCAAACAATTCTCCTGTTGTAGAAATCACGTGCATTGTTCTAAAATTATAAGAAAATCAGTGGGGGTTGGTTGACCAAGCAGAAGTACAAACCCTACCTTAAACAAACTTGATACCGTGGCACCGCCAATATCACACAATGTTTAATTAAGGGATCTTTTGGTTACCAACTTACCATCAACCCATCAATGGTCATGGTATGATAGATATGTCCAGAAAATAAAAAAATTGACACGAGTCCTAATTAGTCAAGACTTTAATGAGCATATATTGGACATTAAATAGGAAACAAAAGATTTTTTGGTTGATCACATAAGTAGGTGTAATTCTAGTAAAACCTCATATGGTATACAACGTCTAATTTGCAACATTGACTTTACATTATTAATTTGATCTCTACCTCATTAGTACAAGCTTTGATTTTTCTAATATCAAATAATGCACAAGCAATGTGTTATTTATTTTCAGTATCAGACTTCAGTATAATTAATTCCCGCATTTATTATGTGAAATTTGATAGTATATTTTATTGCGAGATAAAGTGTAGAATAACAATATTTAAATCAGTACCTGAAAAGGTATATCTAATAAACAAAAAATTTCTTAGAGTAAGTGACAGCTCTTACATAATAATCCATGTCGCAGTACTCATTCTATAATAATTATTCCAATCTAGTTATTCCTATGTAACAATTTCTACCTTAGCTTATTATAATAATTCCAATCTAGTTATTTCCTATGAACAATTTCTACAATAATATACACTATATAATAACGTATAGGGTGAAATATGACAAGACACATGAAATACAAGACGGGGATGGTCGAAGACCAAACAAAGTCTTTCCGCTTGTCATCGGAAAGGATAATGTTTATAAAGGTGTAATAAATGTTCTATGTCCGGTAACATTTACTAGGGAATATTCTGCAGCATTAAGAGCGACGGTCCTTTACAGAGAATTTGACATTTATGTTCATCGTTACATCTTCATCAATGACCCTCATAATTGACATTAGAGGAGGGCACGATCCTAGGATCTCATTCCCTAAATATAGCTATAAATAGTAAGCTCAGTTATCATTGTAAAGGACGCGAACTTTCTGGCAAAACTTATACTACATTGTATACAAAGGTTAATATAATCTTACTTGCTTTTTGGTCTCATCATTGGTGTGCCCGAAAACCGTGTTCGTGGAATTATCATCTTTGTTGTTCCATCTACATTCTAAGGCTAATTATTGTATATTTCTTCAATTATTACATTATTTCAGGATCAAAGTAGTTCACTTGTCTAGCAACCACGGATAAATTCAATTGTGCCATTTTACAGGTAAACAAATAATTTATATATTAATGTTCACACATAAATTTTTTATATAAATAGTCCTTGAGCGAAACGAACCTAATAAATGTCATTAATGAGTTATTAGATGAACCGATTGCTCCTTTTTTTCATCTAAATTATGTACCTCTTGGAATAAATACTTTATGATCGATAACAAGACAATATATCTTTTTTTTTAGCGCATACCGTAAATAATCTATACAATAATGGATTGTAAACATATTTTAACATGACTTTAGGGATGTTTGATTTTATAATTTGATAAAGAGTGTGCAGCTTGATCCTTTCAAGAATTGTGACAGGAACAATTTTTTCAAATAAAATAATTGAATAGGAAAAAACAATATATGATGGAGATGTGTAGATGAGGATTTGTACAGCCAAAAGATAATCAAAATAGTGAATCGAGTTCAAGAGAGGGAAGAAGACGTTCTTCAAGCAATTGGCTCTAATATCAAATAGATATTGAGGGGTCGATTTGGTTCGAGGACAACACTATTTCTGGATTATACTCTTGAAATTATGTTTTTGGGATTAATTATGCCTGAATTGTTTAGTATTAATGTTTTGTTGGTTTATAGCATTAAAAATGAGATATGCCATATATATAGAATCAAATCTCAAAGAGTACAAGAGGGATATCAAGCTTGCTCAAAGCCAAAAGGCCCACAAATCATGTATTACGTAAATATGCAATTTACAAATTGTAAACACCTGAAAATAGGAATCTACCAACAAGCTGACCAAACCAGCCGAGTAGCGTAGCCTGTTTGGCCAAGTTGAAAAAATAAACTTATTTTGATAAGTGATTTTTTCTAAAAGTATTTTTGGTGAGAAGCAGTTTGTGTTATTATTTAATTTGAAAAGTACTTCTAAGCAACAATTGTTGTTTGGCCAAGCTTTAAAAGTGCTTTTAAGTATATTTTTCTCAAAAGTGCTTCTTGGAATAAACTACTTTTTTCTTCTTCTCCAAAATGCTTCTGCTTCTATTCAAAAATACTTTTTTTTTTTCCTTCTAAAAGCTTCACCAAACACTCCAATTTTAGAAGGAAAAAAAAGTTATTTTCAGCTTAAAGAAGCTTGGCCAAATAGGCTATAACTTAAGATAATTGAAAGTGATTTTGTTCTTAAGGTATAAAAATGCGTTCATACGAATAGTAATATTTTGGTGGAGTTCATTACTTAAATGGTCATTCAACTATCGGAAATTATCTAGTATAGTCATCTTTCTTTCATTTGTAACAGAAATATTACTTAACTATGCTTATATCACTCATAAGGTCACACAACCAGATTTCTCAAACTTTTGAATGTCAAATACCTATTTTACCCTCTACATTATCAACTTTTATCTTCTTCTTCTTTTTCTTTTTTACTCTTTTAATATTATGATTTCTTCTCTTTAATCTACATTATGGACTTACCTATAGAACAAATAAATTTTATTATAAAATAAAATATTATTTTTTCTACCATATATAATATAGGACTAATATACAATGATCATAATATTCAAGAATATATAATGTATAGTATAAAAATATGTTTATTTTTATAATTATTTTTGTATTACGTGCATGGAATATATATATTTTAAAACTTTTATTTTTTCATTCTCAATTGTGTAAATAATTTTTTGGGTTTTTGTTGTCAATATCAAAATTATTATTACGAACAAACTGTTCTAACTTTGTTTTACTATGCTCAATATGTTATTATTCCAAGATTACATATGCTTAAATAATAGTATTTTGTTTTTATTATAATTTATAAATAAATTTATTTATTTTATAGGTAAGTCCATAATATATATTAAAAAGAGAAAAAAATATAATATTAAAAAGTTAATTAAAAAAAAGAAGACAAAAGTTGATAATTTAGAAGGTAAAATACGTATTTGGCAATCAAAAGTATGAGATATCTAGTTGAGTGATCTTCTGAGTGCTAGAGACATAGTTAACTGACTTTGTTGTTACAAACGAAAGAAAAATATTAATTGATAATTCTGAATGGTTGTGTGACCATTTGAGAAACGGACTCTATTTTGGGGACAATACCATTTCCATGTGTTTGGTTCAACATTCGCTCTTTTTTTAAGTATTAACCATAATTTGAGCCAAAACTTTTACTAAAAAGATAAAAAGAACACATTATAGAGTGAAGTTTGAATTAGTCTAATCATACTAAATTTATGTTTTTAATGTAATAAATGTGTTGAAAGATCAGTTTGCCTGGTTGACAACGGTCAACTCAATTTATTTACGTTTAAAAAATAGGGATTTTTTCGTTCCTATACACTATTTGAAACCTTATTACGAAAAATATCTATATTTTGGTATTTATCCTACCTAAACATATTTTAGTTACAAAATATATACAATCCACCTTAAAAGTCTCACAATCCATTATTTGTGCCTTCAATCAAGGGATTTAGTTACGTTCCTTTCCTTTTTTCTCTCTTCTTCTCTTTCCTTATTTTTTTTTCTTCACTTCTTCTTTGCTTAATGGCTATCCATTCTCATAATCACTTTCAGGGTTTCAATAATTCAGTATATGATTGGACTTAGTGTAAATTTGTATACGTAAGAACATATCAGAAAGCGAACGATCTGGAACCGCAAAAGGTTTAGGAGAGCTCAGCGATGGCGTTGCTTTCCGAGGAGTAATAGCATCTATTTTTCATCTAAAACTTCAATACTTTTTAAGTAATCACTTATGTACCAAATTGAGATGCTAACTCCAATGTTTCACTCAGGAGTAGGGAGCTCCATTGACGGAATAGAGAATTCATACAACTTTCATACATTATTTCTACAGTTATATACAATTACAATAGCATACAACTTAAATACAAAGTTTACACAATATGTCTTTTGTATATTTTGTATCTGATTTATACATAGTAAAAATAAATTTTATATAACTAATTATATATTATACAACTTATCTATAATTTATCTACAACTTATCTACACTTTCATACATTATTTCTTCCCAGTTATATACAACTACAAAATCATGCCACTTAAATACAATTTTTATACAAATTTTATATAGTGTGTCTTTTGTATATTTTTTATCTGATTTATACATAGTAAAAATAAATTTCATACAACTGATTATATATTATACAACTTATCTACACCGTATTTATAACTTATCTACAACTTTCATACATTTCTACCCAGATATATACAACTACATATCATACAACTTAAAATAATTCTTATACAATATTGTTCAACTTTCATATAATATATATATATATATATATATATATATATATATACGTTAGAGTGATTTTAGGACACTAATTATTATGATTAAATGCCTAAAAATGTACATAATTGGTAATTTTGTATATATTAAGTAATTACATTAAAACTTGAGCATGGAGGGTAATAAAGATTGAAATAGTGTATAGGAATGTAAAAATTCCTAAAAAATAATTTACGGAGAGTGTGAATTAGGGTTGGACATCGGTTGGTTCGATTCGGTTATGAATATTATCGGTTTATTTACAAATATGATAAACTGATAACCAAACCGATAAGATATTAGTTATTGGTTATCGGTTAATTGGTTATCGATCATTATCGGTTAGATTATCAGTTTACCCAATAAGATAACTCAATCTAGAGTTAAGCAAAAAAGAGAAGAATTCACATATAGCATACTACCCAATTCTGTGTTCTAGCCACAATTAATATTTGAAGCATGTTTCATTTTGACAAATCCATGACCTGTGCAATCTCAAAAATTAATACTACAACTCCACAAGCATTCATCTCTGATTCAAGAGATCAATGTCATTTTCTAGAGTCCAATTGTAGCTAGAGCAACAAGTGTACTAGTAATTCAACAGTTGTTCAAACACAACTGAAATAGCGTTTATTTTTCAACAACAGTTGTCCAAATACATTAATAACCATACAAAGTAGTAGCAACTTCACCTTAAAATTAACATGTACAAACATAGTACTAAAACATGAACACCAAATAAAGAATCGGAAAAAATCAAAAATCCTATATTTTTATTATTGAACTCTACTATAAAACGCAAAAGAAAGGAATGAAATTTGTCTTAACAAAGAAGTAATTTTGGAATACAAACTTACGCTAAGATTCTAAGAATGTGATTGTACTTTGAATTTTGAAGAAGAATTGTTCAAGAATTGAATCAGAGTCTGAAGAGTGAACTGTGAAACTTCAATCTTGAATGTGGTTGGGAAAATTGGGAGAAAAAGAGAGAATAATGAAGCCCTAGATGTATTTATATTCATAAGGGTAAAATCCTAATTTTATTAAATCTTATTGGGTTATCGATTAACCCGTTAAGAAATTGAGAAAATCGTGGCCCGAACCGTTAACCCAATAGTGAAAAAATACAAAATATCTACTGAACCGTTAACCCAATAACCCGATATAGATACCCCAATAAGTTTTTTTCAGTTTGGGCTATCGATTATACCCGATATATGTTCGGCCCTAGTGTGAATAACTAATCTCAATTGAACACTCGAGTCCAAAAAGGAATCGATGGTTTCTCATCCACTTTCTGGCCCAAAAAGACAGTGGTAATCATTACTGTCAATTAACCCGTGCTGTACCACGTTATTCACGTCTTAGCCGATTTATCTACAGATCTGTCAAGTGTCGAGTATACTAAAATAATTAGTATCTATTATGTTGTACTAAACTTGTGATTAACAAGAAAGAATCATTGCGAAAAGAAGAACATAATTGAACTAAGATATGAGTCAGATTGAAAATTTAGGTTTTCTCTAGTTCTGTCCAGATCTCAACTCAGCTCACCGCAGCTTTGAAATAAATAATTCTAAACGTAATAAAAAGTAGAGGGAGACGTAAGAAGCTAAAAGGCTTGATCAGTTGAGAAAAGAAAGGAAAAATGAAGGTGGAAGGTAATAGTGAGTAAAATGTGAAAAGAGAAAGTTCAAACTCCAAATGAAATTACTAATGTATAAATTATAGACTTTGGCCTGTAAAAAAGTGTTCATCCCATTAAAGAAGCCATCAATCATAATCCCCTGGATAGGGAAAAATTAGATAGAAACTTTTAGTGAAGCTTTCTGGTAAATTTCGCTTTTGCTCACTAAGTGTTAAAAAGTTGAAAGGCTGTATGAAAAAGCAAATGAATGTGATTCTTAACTACCATGGTTCAGGTTCTGGAGTACAACTGCATTCAAAGTAATGATTGTCAACCTTTAATATGAATCTCGTGATTTTAGATGCAATGGTCATGTTGCTGCTTTTTGCTTCATTTCTTTTCCTCTAAGTGGGCCAATTGGCATTAACAGATTTCAGCTGAATATCTCCCTACTTTTACATACACATACTCCTAAATACTTGCTAATAAAAAGCCCAGTAGAGGAGAAGTTGTGGGTATCTTAACATTTTCAGCCCAGGGAGCTAAGAAATATGGGTTGCTATCTTGTGTAAAATCCCAACCTTTTAAACTAACATAACGGGTCAGCTTAAGAACCCACCTTTCGAATAACCCCTCCCTGTTTAGCACTTAAAAACATTTGACTGCAGAGCATCACTTCGGTTTGTGTTGGTTTTAAAACACGGATACAGAAAGATCACAAGGCGAAATTGCAATTTTCAACAAGGGCGGGCAGGAGGATAGGCAAGATAAAGAGACTTGAACACAAATTGCTAAATAAAGAAATTAAGTTCGTACTTGATGTATTAAGCATTTCAGTTGTTGGTACACTCTCCCTTGGGGAGAAGTGACGCCAAAGTTAAAACAACATACAAGTTGAAAAATAAAATACAAAGATGACTATACATTGACTTAAGGGCATCCTTGATGCGGTAATTACGAAAAGGAATTTACAAACAAAAAACTCAGAGCAGAAACAGTGAAGTTGAATCCCTGTTGCTGTCTCTAGAAGCTTCACTAAGCACCTCTGCTCCCTAAACCATCCGCAAGTCATTACATCTTCATATGAAAAGAATTCAACAAAATGGGGTATATGTGTTGTTGAATGATGCTCCTTGTTAATTGCTAAAACCACTCGACCTTTTCCATGATACCAAGCACTTGAGGAATTCCATCACCTAAAACCAGAAAAATGCTGTTTGTTCAGAATTTCATAGCAAGAAAGATCGGACTAAAGCGTAGCATGCTGGATGAAAAGGTTTCCGAAGCAGCTTCATTCGGTTAACAAACACTTTCATACCTCAGATGGATCCCTCACAGAGTAAAACGCACTGCTTTCTTTTGGTGCAGAAGATACTAAGATTCCATAACCTTTATTTCCCTCTCTCAAGACCTGTTAACAAGTGCATTTGTTAATTTAGTATATATAATTGGTGATCCCAGAAGGGGGTCTATTATATAACTTCCTATTGCTCTGCTTAACATTACCTTGAACGCATCTTCATCTGTACGATCATCTCCAACGTATATGGGAAGAACATCATCACAGTTTTTCAACCCTAACAAAAGAAAATGCATATTATGTTTGATTTATTTTTTCACTTGCTATGAGTGGGATTCAACTGTTAGCACATCTTAAAACCTTAAGTACAGTTCCATAAAGCAGTCAAAGACTTCACTCACCCAACGATTCAAGTAAGAACTCAACAGCTTTCCCCTTGTCCCAGTTAAGCACAGGCCTGACTTCTAAAACCTGAGGAAGGTTATGGAGCGGACAGTTAAGAGGAGTTAAACATATCAAGACAGTAACTTTCCTACTGCCGTGCAAAGTTCAGTGCAGAAGCAGGCTCAGATGTGTACCTTCCGGCCATGTGTCAATCGCAAACGTGGGTAGTGTTTTAACAGTTCATCAACAGATTCTCCAATAGTTGACCAACTCTGTTATAATTTACACAAGCACAAAACAAGAAGGGATAAGAACCTTCTGACAGGTAAAGAAGAGAAGCATAGTCTTTCACTTGGATTTTAAACCAAATTAACAATCCATACCTTCTCATCTACGTTACGATAGTGTACAGAAACACAGAATTTGTTGTTCTCAACCTTTGCTCCCGTGATGTCTTTTGTGAGCTCAACAAGAGATCTAAAAACCTGCTTGAGCATAAATTGAAAACACTGTTTATAACAAGCGCTGCCACAAATAGCAATAATTTTCTTTTAGCACAAAACTCTTACATACCTCATCGATCATTGGTAAGAACTCACTAGCAGGTTGGAAAAGATTTACTTCCTTGCCCTGAGTACACAGAAGGAAACTGATGTCAGCGAGTTCATAAGAAAAAAGATGGTTGGATGACCTAATTTGCTTCAATAGAGATCAGCTTTAGCATCTTTACCTGCTTGTCAGTAGATTTAATACAACTATAGTCATCAGAAACGGATCGAACAGGACCCATTATATCCATCCCATGACTACCAGCATAGTAAAGTTCTGCTAGTCCGACAAAGTCATATACCTGGACACAAAAATATCCAAATAATAAGAAAAGAATCTTGAAAGTTTTTAACATAGTAACGACAAGATTTACTCTTAAAAAATAAACTTGCCCAAACACAGTCAAATAAAAGCATTTCTGAGCACCTTATCACGGCTTCTCCCGCTAATAATTGCTGTGGGAAAGTATTTAGCCACATTCCTCACAGTAGCGCGCATCTGAAAAAGAGCGACCTTGTGTCAAAAAAGAATCCCGCAAGTGTAGAAGAAAGTTTATCCCATTAAAAAGTTAAGATACTCACGGCACCAGACATGAAGGCTCGATCTGGATCATCTACAATTGGTGATAAAGTCCCATCATAGTCCAAAAAGAGTGCAATTCTTTTGCCTTTTGCATAATTTGTGATTTGCTCAAATGATGAAAGTGCTGAGGGATACTTGAGCTGAAAAGGCACAAAAAGTAATAGAACGACTTTCTTATATGCTTCCAAAAGTAAGATCCAGGCAGAATATTGTCTAAATTAATTACAAAGAACATAAATAGCTTTACCATCCAGATGCGGTAAGCAAAATCACTTTCATTTGCTGTTAGTTCAGCACTGGAATCCTTATTTTTCTTGCTATGTGTAGGAGATGACGATTTCATGGCATCCAACCTAGTGTTTGATCTAACATCATCTAGGATTCCTGGCTTCTTCCTTGGGATAGTAAGGAACAGTGTGGGAGAGAAAGTTGCCCCAGTCGGTGAGTATGGCATCAAAGCAGAGTGGATGCCCAATCTGGACTGAGTCACTGGGGCAGGATCAGTAACAACAGGGGAAGTATTTGATTTCAGGTCCATTGTGCCCAATATCTTTTTATGGCAGAATACAAGTTTATCAACTATGCAAACAGTTGACGACGGTTTACTAACTATGCTCTTAGAATGTTTCACACACTTCTAACCAACCCTTTTGTCAATGAAAAACCACCTCTTCAAAGTAACCTTATCACTGCAGCCAAGCGTATGGTCCATCAAGCAAAAGATCCCTGGAAACTGACAATCACAAGAAAATGAGTGAGTGAAGGAAAGATGACAATAGCAAACTCATAATTCACAATCCAACACAGATCTTACTTGCACATCCTCCCGCTTCTTAACCTTAGTTTTCTAGTCAGCCAGCTTAATAAACTGCAAAATATGTGAGAAGGAGATTTGTTAAGCAGCTGTATGTCTCAATATCACAGATTTAATTAACAGATGAGAAGTTAAAGTGATGCAGCATCTAGGATACTACAGAAGTCTAGAAAATTTGTAACATGAAGACCTCAAAAATCTACAAGTGCTTAGCCCAGAGTGTACTATCAACAATTTGCGTAATAAAATTAATCACAAGTTGGAGAAGATTCCAACCAGAAAAGAAAGAAGTGAAGTAGAACAAGACTAGAAAGAACTTGAATTAAAAGAATTTCAATCAAAACCATACACAAAAAAGGCAAATCAAGGTTTCTGGTGATTTCAAATAGCGCGCAATCTGGAAGACTATTGTTGTGAACGTCTGAAAGAAAATATCTACTAACAAAATCTATTACTAACATCAATGGAACAGATACATTTCGAGATGACCTTTGAAAAACTAAATTGCATGTTATCTAAGAGGTCGCATAAACTAAATACTGGTCCTAATATTGATATTTGGTAAGAAAATTTGGCAATAGGTAGCTGTTAACCTCCCCATAGCCCACAAATTGAGAGGAAAAAACAGCAGATGCAACCACATAATATGGTCCTTCAGAGAAGCATGGGGAGCATTAAGCATATGGACCCCTCTCATTAAATTCTAGTAATAGAAAAAAACAATGGCATTGAAAAGAAACTAAATTCATGTAACTCCATATTATAGTTGCTATCATGCACCAACTTGTGACCAGCGCCAAGAATAGAAACATTTGGAGATAACAGATTCCTGTTCAACCTTTTTCATTCTTACCCCTTCTAATCTCTACTTATAATCAAGAGTATGCTTTTGTTTAAGACATCAAAACATATCCATTAACAGTTGGATGCCAAGAAATAATATTTTTTGCTTAAGTATATTTGTGGATTGGAACTCTGAAAATGATTACAAATGTATTGATATTAACCTGTATTGATCATGATATTATAGGAAGAATCTGGCCACAATTAATCGAGGATTGAAAATGATTTTGTAAAAATTGACAGATGAACATGATATCTAAATGACATACATCACATCATACAGCTCCATTACAAATATAATAGTAGGACTTGTGTTAACAATATCTGCCTTGCTGTTTGGAGAAAAACAGAAAAAACCGAACTTGGGAACCACTTGAAGCAGCACCACAGATTTATAATATAATATCTAACAAGACTATTCCAAAAGAAAAAATACACAAATAAGCAAATACTTTAGGGAAGCAAGGTATTCCTAACAACTCTCATCCGAAGTACTTAATATTTCTTCAGCCATCCCATATGAACACAATAAAAAGTAAACTTTTGCTAAAAAAAAAAACAGAGAAAGCAGAGGCGGAGGCAAAATATCAGAAAATAATTATTAAAACAACATTTTCTAATCACAGAACCACTGATGAAAAATGAAATACAACTTAAAATTGTTTAATAATGACATTTTCTAATCACAGAGCAGGCGGTGAAAGATTAAAAAAATTTAAAATAAAAATGAGGAAAAAGGTGTACTGATGGCGGCGGCGGCGGCGCACCTGATTTACAAGCGGAAAATGAACGGAGACGTGTCAAAGCAAAGAAGGCCTAAAAAGTAGTATTTTTCCAGAACGAAGGACCAGCCAAATGAATATAAAACGTACAATGGCAACACAATGACGTCAGACGAACAGGCAGAAGCATCGTTTACACAACAAAAAGCTCGAAGAACAAGACGATAGAATTGCATTTTTCAACAACAAAAAAAAAAGAATGCAGAAATGGTACCGGCGAGAAAAGGAGATGACGTCAGCTTACCTCCGGGAGGCAACAATCGGTGCGAGGCAAAACCGAAACCCTAGAAGAAGTAGAAAAATCACGGAGAAAGAGGAACTGGAATTGAGGGAATTTGTTTATTCGGGTTGCTTCGATTGCAGAGAAACGTGAAAAAAATAAGAAAAAATTGAGAGGGAGAAAAGAGAGGGTTAAGAGAGGGGGAGGGGGTGTTTATATAATTAATGGGGTTTATTAATTAGTTGAGAGACGTGGTGGAGAAGGCAAAAAACATGGCAGGCCTCTCCCCCAGCTTGTATAGTTGAATTCCAAGGAAACCAGAAAAACCAACTTTCTATCACCAATTTTTCAACGCCCCGCGCTTTGACTACGCTTTTCCCCACGCCATGCGTTACAGTTGAACATCCAACCCCCACCAAACATTTGCTTTTTTAAATATTCCTTTAATTTACTTAACATGTTAAATGAACGAAATTTATAAAATAATCCAACTTTCAATATGTCCATAGTTAAAAAGTTTATTGAAAAGTTGAACATTTACGTCCCTCAAATTTACTCTAAAATCAAACTCATTTTTTAATTTTTAACAATTTATATTTTTATCCTACGTAATATTTATTTTACCTTTGATATATACTTCTTTTATACTATTTAGATATTTTTTTAAGTAGGTATTTATTCATATGTTAAAAATATTATGTCTTATTATATAACTTAATCTAAGTTCACTAATATTATAAATAAAATAATCATATTATAAAATATATTGCTACTTTATTATTATTATTTTAATATTATGTATATTAAAATGTAAATTATGTATGTCGGTGTGTGTGAGAGAGATTTTAAGTTCCGCTATTTTTATTATTTTTTATGTGTATATAAATTTTTGACTTTAATTGTTATTACTAGATTTTTTCTAATTATAATTAAAGTTCATGTAAAGTGTAAAAAAATATTTTTTGCAAATTTATTTATAAAATTTACCTCTATTTTCGCCCATTATATTTTTATTACATGCATTGTATAATATATAAAATTTTCACTCTCTTTTATTCTCGATTTTGTAAATAGATCGAGTTTAGATTGCTAAAATTACTGATACAAGTAAATTATTTGTTGTAATTTCTTATTTTTCTCATTTGTTTTATTATTGAATATCATTAACTTATATGTTTGATTACTACTTCTCACTTTTTTTGTTCAGAATTATTTACTTTCTATAATTAAGTCGATCACATAAACTAAAATAAAAATATCATTATATTAAACAATTAAAATAAGAGAAATTGTAGAGTAAAGTATAGGCATTTTAAGAAATAATTTTTATATTAGGAGCAGAATGATAATTGTTCAAAGTTCAAGATGAGTAAATGATCTTCACCCATAAAATTACTCCATTCGGCCCACAATAAGTAATTTTTTGTTTTTTTTGTTTTGTGGTCCAAAATAAGTGATTTTTTTAGTTTTAAGAATGAATTAAATATTTTTTTCCTACATTGCACTTGCAATAAATAATGTTAAAGCATGTGTTATGAGTGTTTATGTGAAGAGATAATAAAGGTTAATTGGTCAATTTTATTGCTAATTAATATTAAAATGGAGTAGTAAAAAGTTGGATCCCAGTCCCTTAGGTGATGTTTGCATTTGGTTATCATTTAATTTAACAAAATTAAAATTTATTACACAATATTGGAAAATAGTTTTAGGGAAATTGTGTTGTAATCTTTCAAAAAAAATAAGTTAATTTTATAAAACCTTATATTTTAATAATGTTTTGAAGGATAAAGTCGCGATTCATATTAGCTTAGAAATAGGATAATTATTGTACGACGATTACGCAATGTTCGATGCAGACGCATATAATAGATCGATTTGACATAATGAGTTGTTCTACGATTACATATTTACATCTACAAATTTCTTTTTTTTTCTTTTAAATATTTGATAGTATAAGTTATATAATGTACATTGTTTTACTATTAAGAATTTATTGACTAAGAATATATTATTCATATATAATTAATAACTTTAATTTTGTTTGAATTCAGAAAATCTATTTTGTTAATTTTTAGAGTTTTTCATATTCTTACAAATTATTTAACGTAAATGAAACAACGAAATAAATTATGGAGTTGAAGGTACCTTAAGTTGACTTCTACTACAATTGGTAAAATGCCTCAGCTTTTTCGTTAGCATTATACATGAATATCGTCCTTTTCTAGACTTTGAATAAATATAAAATATTTTGTGTATCATAATAATATTAATGACATTTATAGGAACATTAAGAAAACCGCCAAACTGACCAGGCCCCTAACTCGAGACTTTGGAAAAATATGCCAGACACGTGGAATGGAGACTTCAATGGCCTTGAAGCTCAAGGACACCTGTGATTGTGTCAGAGATGACGTGGCCACGTTCGGTGCGGGTCCCAAGGGGAAGTTTGGACTCATCTGAGTTAGTGTGGTCATTTTCATGCCAGCTGGGATCAAGCCCTCAACCTCAAGCTGCTTGGTTGCAAGCTGTTGGACCATTGGGCCCCATCTTTGTCCCGACTCATCAATATCACTGGTCATGCCAAAATCCTAGTTACCTTTAGAATGTTTTATAATACTCCATTTAATTTAAATATTTTATTATTTATTTTACCCTTATTTTCTACTATACTATGGGACCATGAAAATGAGAACAGGGAAAGTAAACAGTGAAACTCTCACCGACATTGTTTAAAGAAAAGGAAAGGTTCAAATTTCTCCAATAAACTGTGCAAAATTAAAGTAATTTTGCATGTCTCGTGGACTAGCTTCAACCTTGTTCCTCACAACATGAACAGCAGAGGGCTATCTTAAATAGTAAGAAAAAAAAACTAAGAATGATGTACAAAGTAATTTTATAATGTCAAATATTTTTGAATTTCCTATATATCGGATTCCACATTGATTCATCTAATACTCCACTAGACAAACTAATGTCTTACAATTAGCTCAACCTGATTAAATGGTTCTACGGAGAAAAGAAGTTAGCCGTGTTTTTGTTTTCTAGTAAGAAATTTCACTTACTAAAATATCATTAATCAAACGGCAATATATGATTTTAAACATCATCGATTTTATACTACTATGATACAATTGAACTTCTCAATAACTATTAATTTTATCAATGGAACAGTAGCTCAGGCCATAGCTGAGCTTCAATTGTGGTGAGGGCTTGACCCTTACGCCGTAAGAGAAGACAATGAAGAAGGAAGCAAGAAGAATGGACCAACTAACTAACTAACAGTTGTCAACTAATGATAGTTGCGCCACTAACTAACATCTAACTACTCCACTAATCAGCTAATGACTAGACTAAGTAACTAAGTAAGTAAATAGTTGATTAATCTTAACACTCCCCCCCCCCCCCCCCCCCCCCCCCCCCCCCCCCCCAAGTTGGAGGTGTGGTAAATACAATCAACTTGCCTAATGTGGCACTATCCTTGATTCTAGTTAGCGCTTTAGTCAGAATATCTGCTAGTTGACTGTCTGTCCTGATGTGGTGGAGTGAAATCAAGCATGCTTGCAGTTGGTCACGCACAAAGTGGCAATCCACTTCAATGTGTTTGATTTTTTCGTGGAAGACTGGATTCTTGGCAATGTGGAGTGCAGACTGACTGTCACAAAACACTGAAACAAGCATGGAAAAAGGGACAGTCGGTTCTTCAAATAATCTGCTCAACCATACCAATTTTCCCACGACTTTCCTCAGGGCTCTATACTTTACTTCTGCAGAGGACAGAGATATAGTCTCTTGTTTCTTAGACTTCCAGCTAATGGAGCTATTGCGTAAAAGCACCAAATAACCTGTAATGGATCTCCTGGAGTCCGGGCTGTCTGGTCAATCAGAGTCACAATAAGCTTTGATTGTGTGATATGCATCTTTTGACATGAAGATCCCCAAAGTAGGGTAATTTTTTCAGGTATCTGGGTAGATGAAATGCCGCCTTCAAATGAGGCTCTCTGGGCTCTTGTATAAACTGACTCAAATGTTGAACACTATATGCGATGTACAACCTAGTATTAGTTAGAAAATTCAGTTTACCTACCAGCTTTACATAGTAAGTAGGATCTTGCAGGATGGTGCCTTCTCTGGCCTTTAGCTTTATGGTGGGATCTAAGGGTGAAGAGCAAGGCATGTGATCTAAGCAATTGTATTCTTTCAACAAATCGAGTACAAACTTCCTTTGAGATATAATAGCACCATCATTTTTGTACATGACCTCCAAGCCCAGGAAATAATGCAGTTGGCCTAGGTTTTTGATCTTAAATTGCTCATGTAGGAAAGCTTTGAGTTGTGTAATTTCCTGTTGATCAGTCTCAGTGAGTATTACATCATCCACATATCCTGCAACATATACTGAGGATTCTCCATTTCTTTTTTAGAAGAATGATTAGTCGTTCATGGTTGTATAGCCCTTTGAACACAATGCCTCAGTCAACTTTGCATACCACTGTCGGCTAGCTTGTTTTAAACCATAGAGAGATTTATTCAGCTTACAAACCAGTCATGGCTTATCTACAACAAGTTCAAGTGGAACTTGCATATACACTTCCTCATTAAGATCCCCACGAAGGAAAGCATTATTCACATCTACCTGAGATATGGACCAGCCTTTCTTAACTGATGTGGCTATCAATGCTCTACATATTGTCATCTTCACCGGTGGTGAAAATGTTTCTGTATAATCAATTCCTACCTATTGAGTGTAGCCTTTGACAACCAGTCTAGCTTTGAATCTTTTAATACTACCATCAGTTTTATGCTTCACCTTGTAGACCCATTTGCAACCTATTGCTTGCTTCCCAGGTGGTAAAGCTACTAAGTCCCAAGTGTGATTGGAGTATAATGCTTCAAACTCTTGTGTCATTGCAGCTTGCCATGCAGTATCAATAGTTGCCTCCTCATATGATGATGGTTACCTGACATGACAAACAATTATCACAAGAATCTGACTGTTAGGAATTGGTAGATCAGAGGCAATTTGGTGGTTCATAGAAAATAAAGCAGTAATAGAAGTAGGATTTTGTTTGAATTTATGAAGGGAATGTACATAGTCTTGCAAAAAACCAGGTGGCGTATGAGTTCTTAGAGATTGCCTCATTTGTAGAGATTCTACATAAGATTGTTCAATATAATGTTGTGGTAGAAAAGGTAACGGGGAATTGGGTACAACAAAAGGTGATGGGGAAGTAGCATGTGTAGGTGACATGGAATTGGATGTGCTGTCAGGACTCCTTTGATCATTGAGAGCTTCAGACAGTTGTTGTGTGGTGTTTGTGATACCAGATGATTGTTCACATGGAGACCCAATGAAGGGAATGGAATGAGAAAAACATGGTTGGGAATATGCATTCATGTGCAAATGGAAAGATAGACTCATTAAAGATTACATCTCTGGAAATAAGAATCTTCTTAGTGGCTAGACTCAAAACTTTGTACCCCTTTGTGTTGAAAGGATAACCAACAAATACATGTGGTGTTGTTATAGGTTTAAACTTGTCCCTGTGTGGCTTAGGTACAGTAGGATAGCACAAATAACCAAAGCTTTTTATGTGAGTACTTTAGCCTTCTTTTATACAATGGCTCATATGGAGTCTGATTTTTAATAGAGGTGGAAGGCACTCTGTTTATAATGTAGGTGGCACAAAGGACACATTCACTCCAGTATTTTAGGGGCAATTTAGATTGGAAGAGAAATGTTTTGTTTGTTTTAAGAAGATACTTGTGTGTGTTTTTTTTCCACCACACCATTCTGTTGTGGTGTGTAAGGGCAAGTTTTTTGGTAGATGATGCCTTTAGATTGGAATAGCATACTTGCTTATGTGTTGGTGAACTTTATTCCATTATATGTCCTAATGACTTTGACTGTCACAACAAATTGATTTTCCACCAAACTAATGAATCCTTTGAGTACTTGGAGGGCATTGCTTTTGCTAGATAAGAGGTGAGTCCAGGTAGACATACTGAAGTCATCCATCATGGTCATGAATTATTTGTATCTATCATGTGTAGGAACATGATATGGACCCCATAGATCAACATGTAAAAGTTCAAAAATTCTGTTGGTTGTACTAGTTTTCTGAGGAAATGGGATTCTTTCTTGTCTAGCCATTGGGCAAATGGTGTAGTCGAAAGGTTGTTTGGGAGAGAAAGTTACAGGAATGCAAGAGATATTTTTCATTTTCATAAAGGGAACATGTCCAAGTTTGTTGTGTCATAAAACATCCACATTGTCTCCAATACATAAATGAGAAAATACACTATAACTTTTAGAAGAGGGAATCACAAGAGAAAGTTGTTCTTCAATATTTGCACATGAGCTATTTACAACTGGATGAGAGGAAACACACTTATTGACATGTAATGGCTTATTTGCAGTAGAATGAGAAGGACACTATGTGTTACAAATGAAACAAGTAAAAGTAGTTGACAAGATATCAGTGGTCTTTACTCCAGGGCTTGCACTGTTGCTCTTCAAGCATCTTGGGCACAAGATGTACAGCCCATCCTTGACGCTACCAATCACCAGGGCCTCTTCATTGAAGGGGCCTGCAGTATGCAACAATGTTTAATAAAGGCAACAAGACAATTGAGATGAGAGGCCAAGGAGTGAACATAGATCAAATTGTATCTAAAAGAAGGAACAAACACCACCCTGTCTAAAGTGATCTTAGGGACAATAAGAATAGAGTATGCATATTTTTTTGGATCTCGTACCGGCTCTAACAAAATCTCACACAAGCTCTGATACCAATTTGAAGGATTGAAATATCCCAAGAATAATTTAGGCACAAGCAAAGAACTTCAACAAAGACTATATAGAAGAAATTTATTAAACTAGGGAGAGAACGTGATAGGAGGCTTTTTCACAACTCATAAACTCTTGAATCTCTCTATATCATATCTACCTCTCCACAATAGAAAATATGTAGTAGCACCCTTGAAAATAGTAATTATAATTATATTTGATTATGTGGTTCTAAAAATACGTGATCTATTTTAATACCAGTTTTTTAGGATGTAGATGCTAGGTGGGAAGTGAGAAAACTAAATAAGAGCGAAAGGTAATGAAATTATGCAAACTTGACAGTGGAGACGGGGTCTCGAGCTTGGTCGGAATGGACCTCGAGGTCGAGCTCAAGAGTTTGACAACGGGTTGTCGAGGATGATATAGCAGTATTGAAGGCCTCGAAGATGGCTTATTTGTGATTAATAATGAGAGATAAATGAAGAACAACTAATGAAGACAATAAATGAAAGGCAGTAAATCAATGAAACAATTGTAGAGAATATTTTAATTAGAGAGCAGAGAATGTTCTTGTTCTTGTATTGAATATCATGTGTCTTACAAAGTGACAAGGGTCCCCTTTATATATGAGGGATAATCCCAACATAGTACATATATAATTATTACAAAAGAGAGATGATTGGTACATTCATTTAATGCCATGGTACGGGCATGTACTATTTTGCGTACTTGGTCAGCTTTAACCACGTGCCTTTTTGGGGTTTTCCGCCTTTCCTGATGGTCTTCGATCTACACTGCTTCGGGGTCGAGAACCTTTGATGTGCCCCCTCGATGCCAAAACTTGAACCTTCGAGCCTTCTGAGTGTCGTAATGGTCGTAAAATCGGGTTCTCCGATTTTAGCCGTATACAGATAGTCCCCGCATTTCGCAGAGTGAAGTGATAAGAAACGGTTTTGACTTCTTGCCTCTTCGATATCCCTATTATGACGCCAGTCTCTTCAGAGCATTAAATGATGTGACATAAAAGTCTGCTCAGAGTTCGTTGTCAACACAATTCTCGAGAATCCCACGAACCGTTATTGGTTCGACCTTTCCGCTTCAAGCATGCCATATTTCTCTTTAATATTGTTCATATATGAATTGGCTTTAACCATGGTAAATTTCTTCAAAATATCATCAACATATTTTTCCTTTACTTTCAAATCATCTACTTCTCTGGTTGCATTGTAGTTGGACTTGTTCAACCATTCAACTCCAATTTGCCATTCTATTGGATGTAGTGTAATGCCACTAATAAACATTTCGTCATGCTTCATGAAACATGAAATCTCAAACAATGGAACGAAATTGATTGCATCTTCAATATCTATAATCATGTTTTGTATTTCTGGATCCCAAGTTATTTCTGCCTTAATCTTGGGTTGATTAATAAAGACTTCATCTTGATGAACCATCTTGCTTCTTTCGTTACTCAGTTCATCTTCAATACTATCAACTAATTTTTCTTGTGAAATATCAACCTCTTTTGGACTGATATCCCTTGCAACTAATTACATGTACCTTCTTTTCTTTCCTCGTCTGTTTCTAAATTTTGGCCTTCTTGATTTATCTCCGCCGGATTTGATGTGTTTCCCTTTTGTTTTGGCTGATCAATCTTTTCTTGCGATGCATCCTTCATTGTCTCATCTTTATGTTGATTCAATGATCTCTCATGTGTCACCAAATTCGCCTTCTAAATCATCAAGTATGAGAGTGCTAAGATCTTTGGTAGCCCCAAGAGTAATTTTCTTGTTGTTAAACTTTAAACAGAGAAAATGCAATATTTTCACAACAATTTTAACTTCTTCCAATACTTCTCCATTAGTCCTTAGACCATTGACTATTTCAGTAATTCTTGCAACGAATTCTTTAACGGACTCTGTTGGTTTCATACGAGCTAACTCAAATTGACTCCTAAACTTTTGCAGTATCTCCTTTTTTATGTCAGCAACTTTTCGACGTGACTTCTCCAAGATTGTCCAAGCCTCCTTTGATGACTTTGCATGCAAATATTTTTTAGATACATGCAATTCGAACTTAATGGCAAGATAATAACGTGCCTTATAATCTAAATGTCTTTTCTTATTCAATTTCGTAGCTATATCACCCGTCAATATTATACCTTCCGGAGGTTCCTCAAATCCTTCATCAATGGTGGACCATAATCCAACAAAAAAAATTATTCATCTATTAATACCAAGTTTCAACATTATTTTTGCCATCAAACACAAAAAATGGACAATTAGGTAATAGAGTATCCATATTTTTTTGGATCTCCTACCAGCTCTAACAAAATCTCACACAGCTGATACCAATTTGAAGGATTGAAATATCCCAAAAATAATTTAGGCACCATCAAAAAACTTCAACAAAGATTATATAGAAGAAATTTATTAAACTAGGGAGAGAACGTGGTAGGAGGCTTTTTCACAACTCATATACTCTTGAATCTCTCTACATCATAGCTACCTTTCCATGATAGAAAATATGTAGTAGCACCTCTATTTATTACACTACAAAATTAAAATTGACTAGACTCTAAAAAACCTATTCCTACATGATTTTGGTTGTGAATCCTCATTAGACATAAATTAAATAAACTAATAAATACTAAATCCTAGATGATGTAGGAGTACTACTTAATATCGGTTTAATTTCCAACACGGATTAATCAATAAGACTTCCATTTGAACCTTCTTCGTGATTAATAACTTGTTTGACCAAGTTGCAAAAGTCAGCTTGTTTTGAGAATTACTTTTTCTCAAAAGCGCTTCAAAAGTACTTTGAGTGAGAAGCATTTTGTGTTTGATTAATTAATTTGAAAATCACTTTTGAACAACAAGTAGTATTTGGCCAAACTTCTAAAAAACTGCTTCAAAGTGTATCAAAAGTAAATTTCAAAAAAATGCTTTTGAAAATAAGTTACTTCTTCTTCAAAATTGCTTTAGATTCTTCTCAAAAATATATATTTTTTCATTCTAAAAACTTGACCAATCACTTTAAATTTAAAAAATAGGATTAGAGAAAACTTGGCCAAACAAAGTATGAATAAATGAACCTTTGCCGTAGATTTGATATTTTGATTGCATGTGTTTAATGTGGATCCCATCCGAGCTGGCAATGAGTGGTAAAAGAAGGTTAAGAAAATACTAGGGAAATAAAAACAAAGGGCTGAGAATGGAAAGTGAGATTTGGTATACAAGTACAGGTGGGGTCTGCCGAAAGATCCTTCGATGTTTGGTTGTTTTGGAAACAGACGACCCATCTTCTTTTGGCGATTTTGCGTCGAAAGTCACATTTGATCACGATACAGTTTGAGATCGTTTGATTGGTAAACGAAGTTAATTTGAGATTAATAATGATGGAACAATAATACTAATATAATTAATAATAATAAGATTATTTTAGTAGATGTTCTTCTATTAATAAATGTTTGGTTTATTGGACCAAAAATTAAATATGAAGCATTAATTAAAATATGTATTTAGCTTAAACTAGATAAATAATAAATTTTTATTTTCAATTTTAACATTGACTTTCATAAACGACTTTGGGAATTTTTTTTTGAGAAGAGCAATTGTGTCATTTAGTGTTTAATACAGGGATTACTAATTCTGAAATTGTTATCCCAAATATGAAGTATGAGATAAAAAAATGATACAATAATTGTGATATAAACAATTTTGAAATTGCTAATCTCCTAATTAAAAAATTCTATCAAACGTGGGATAAGTTAATTTCGAATTTAATCCCGGTATAATAGTTCCTTATCCTTCAAACAAAACGACCCCTTAATTACTTTCTCTCTCAAATTCATAAATTAAAGGTTACTTATTTGATTTTGAACTAAATGTCATTTTCTTTGTTTCATTGGTGTAATACTATTTTTCTTACAAATTCGATTAAGAAGAATTATACTTTTTGTATCAAAAAATAATTTAATTTTAAATTTCTCCTTTTACTTTGAGTATTATGTTTTATAGTTACAAGAATCTCATGATTTCATGTTACAAGTTCAAATATCTTTCTTTACGTGCTCAGCCAAACTTCTTCATTAAATTAAAATGAATGGAGCACTAATTTAGTCTATTTGGTTCAAAATATTAATTGCTTTAATAAATTAGATTTATATTAAAACATTTTATATTTAAAAAATAAGAAGTAATTTATTACAAACATGTATATCTTTATTACTCAATATATTAGTAAAGTGTTGATTAAGTGAAAAAATGACAAAAAATAAAATAAAAGTGGGTACCATCCTAGTTGAGAGAAATCAAGTTAAAAAAGACATATTCACATGTATCACATGCAATGTCATTCACTTATCAATCGGTAGGAAAGTAAAGAGAAAAACTTTATTGGCTATTAAAATGCAATATTATAGAAGAAAACTTTGATAAAAATTGCAAATGGAGTCTCAAAACATAGAAATTTATCCAAGAGAAAAAGAAAATAAATATATGTTGGAGAAAAGTCAAGAGTCAACAAGCTCCAAACCTAGACATCACAATGCATGCGTGTTGCCTACTCAGATGCATACAAATCTGAGTCTTAACTGAGACATCACAACGTAAAAAGGTCTTTCTTGCAATGTGTGTTTGAATAAATTAAATGCAGAGCAAAGCTATATACAAATCACAGCAAGTAGCTTATCGTCAGTGGCGGAGGTAGAATTTCTGCATAGATTTCAAAAAAAGAAAAGGCTAAAAAATAAAAAAAGACCGTGGCCAATGGAAATTGAATCAACGATCTTACAAAGATTTTGAACTCTATTAATCATTAAGTTATGCCTTTTGACCATCTCAAAGAATTCAAAATATAAAATATAGAGGTACACCGATTTTGCTTTATGTATAATTTAATTGTTGGATGAAGGGGGTTCGGATAAATACCTTTCCGAGCTCCTAAATCTGCCCCTGCCCACAGCAAATCAATAACAGAGAAAAACCACTAGCTCCGATTTGTCCAAATATTTGATAGACACAGTTTTAATACCCATATTGGTGGAAAGCTAACACTAGGGTTTTAAAGGCGTGATCGTGTGGCAAACATAGGCGGATCCATGTGTATGGGTGAGGGGTCATCGGACCCCGTAAACTTCAATCGAAATCCTGTATATATATATACACGTATATACTTTGAAAATGGTTAATTTAAAACAGTTGGCACCCTAAACACTAAAAGCATTTAGGGGGTATTGGTTGAACAGAATAATATAATCTATCTCGTAAAAATTCTGGGTCCGGAGACGTTTTATCTAATATGGAACGAGGCATCCAAAAGAAACAAGCTAACATGTGCATGAACTTTACAAAAGAATATTTTTCTTACTTGAAAAAGTAAAAAACACAAAGACGTATTACGCCTATAACATGACTATGGTTGTATATACTTAGAGTTGTAAAAATGATACTCCAGTTCCTAATAATTCAAAAGACGAAAATGACATTAATATAAAGTTATTGTTTGAAAACCTAAAAGTAGATAATAAGTCACATATACTCACTATAATACAAATTATTGAATAGAGTTTTCAAAATAATATTTAAACTAGAGCAATACCAAAAGAAATTCTAAAACAAAAAAATACCTGAAAAGAATAAATTAAAGAATGCAAAAAATAGTCTTGTAGAAATTGAAGCATACAGAAGAAAGATGCAAGTGTATAACCAAAATAAAAATTGGAGGATAAAACTCTTTACTTTATAGTTTGCACTTGGATCTAAAGAGTATTTGTTACCAATAAACGATGAAGAAAAAAGATTATAAGTTTAGAATAAATAATTAGAAAAGACCTTTGACTTTCGGGATTTTGTAGTCTGAATTTACACAGAGTTAACTTTGAATAATCAAGTATTAAAAAAATAATTTATTAAGCAATTTTGACTCAAATTGCTTAAGGGTTACGCCTTAAATGAACGCCTTGTTGAAGTATGTAACAACCGTAACCAAAAGTGTAACTTGTTAAAGAGAGCACACTTTTATTTACTTAATTATGTTTTCAACATGCCTCCTCACGTGCGGGGCTTGATTCTTTTTGATGAGCCAAGCCCCTGAAAATTCTTTTTGATATTGGGTGGCGCTGACACTCGAACCCAGGATCTCTGCCTGCTCTGATACAATATTGGAGCGTATGATCATCTCATCTAAAAGCTTGGTATGTAACCAACTCATCTAAAAACTTACACTTTTATTTACTTAACTATATTTTTAACATATCTAGAATGTTATGACTTACGCCTCGACAAATGTCAAATTAGGATGCACGGTATTTGACATTTGGCAGGGACGGTGGATCAAACTTTGTTACTTTAGGGTACGTCGAATCCAAGGGAGAGATTGGTAGGGATGGTGGACCAAACATAATTGAAGGGACAAACACTTTGGTATCATGAGACTCTGCGCAAAGTATGATTTTATAAGGAAAAGGAAAGAAACGTGACAGGGATCCAACCTCATAAATTATGAATCAAATACAACTTACTATAGTCACACTCCGATGTGGTAGGGATTGATTTTTTTTGGAATTAATTTAATGAGTTGTCTAATCTGTCACTACTTATGCTTGGGGCCATAACAATATGTAGATTCAGACATCGTTTGGACAGTGTGGAGATGATGGATATACAAAAATATTCAATCAAGAGTTTGAGAAATGATGATTTTTTTTTGGTTGGATATAAATGATTTGTTCGTAAGTTAATTGAAATCAACTTGAGTAAGAATAAAGCAAAAATAAATACAAAAATGTTTAAACGTGTAATAAACTTACTTTTGTGGAATAACTATTTTCAGAATACCAAAACTAATGTCAGAGAAATGTTTTCATTATGGAATATGGACAGTGGACCAGACAAATTTATGAACAAGAACCATGAAAATTATTGATTTATCAAATCTAGAGTTCTTCGTTAGCTTATATTGATTCTACAAAAGATAAAAAAGTCAGAAATAAAGAATGAAGGAAATAAAAACCAGCGAGGAGGTAATAATTGGTTTTCAAAAATAATTCCTACTACAAAACATATACTTATTTATTTAACTTCTTTTCTTAAGTGAAGCCAACAGCCTGAAAAACAGGATAGCTTAAAGTAAAGGGATGTTTACACAAATAGTCGATCATATTTTTTATTTACTTTTTTTATATTTACACAGATTATGCATTGGTTATACACGATTATACAAATGTTAAATACGAATTTTATATATATTATACATCGCGTGGCTATTTTTAGTTTAAGCGATTGAGTGGACAGCTAATCGGATTAATTCTTCTAAAGTTAAATTAAAGAGGGTTTTCGTTCGAAGATTTTTCAGAGATGACTGAGGCTTATTATCAGGTGTAACTATAATTTAATTAATTATATTTCGTACCTACTAATTGCGTGCCATGAGATATGTAGTTTGTTGTATTCAATTCAGTTGTATACACTGTATTCAATTTGCATGTATTCGTTCTTATATATTTTACATTATATCCAATTTTATTCTATTGAATTCAGTTGTATCCAAACAACAAAAAATCAAAAAATAGGGTTCGGCACTGTATTCAATTCGGCTATATTCATTCTTAATTTTTTTACATTGTATTTAATTTCACAATATTCAATTCGATTGTATTCAAACAACAAAAATACAAAAAAATATAGGGATCTGCCACAAAAAATAACCTTCGAAATACATAAATACATGCGAAAATACAAAAAAATAAGTTATTTGCATTGAAAAATATATAGACACTCAAATTTGAGTGTATTTGTACAGAATATAATGTATTTGTATCATTATATGTGACTCAATAACAAAAAAGAGAAGAAAGTTCGTTGGAGATAGCGTCTTTCGACCAAGCAAAACATTGTATACATTGTATTTAAACCTAAAAATGGAGACAAACAAAAATTCGGCCAGATATGAGAATACACTATCACGTCGTATCTACCAAAATCTGGTAAGACGAATACACTAAGATGTAAGATACAAAGAAGGAGAAGAACCCATGGATTCTGGAGATCCAAATTTGGTGACGCCTTCGATCTTCCTCCTCCGTTGTTTTCCCCACCTGTTCGATTGCGACTTCGTGATTTTCAGATATGGATCTGACGGGGGGGGGGGGGGGGGGGGAGGGGGGGAGAGAAAGAGAGAGAGAGAGAGAAGCGGGTGAATCTGATGGTGGAGATGAGAGAAGGAAAGAGAGAGAGAGAGAAGCGGTTGTTTGGTTGGGCTCCGGTAGAGCTCCGCTGGAGAAGATAACCGACAGCGACAGAGTTGGACAACGGCTGTGCCGAGGGCGAAGAGAGATGGAAAAAGGAAAGAGAGTAGAGGGAGAAGAGAGAGGGCCGGGGAAAAGGTTGATACAATAGAATTACTTTATGTATTTGGCGTAGTAAATTGAAAAATTATGAAAAATAATTAAATTAAATTAAAAGATAGTTATGATTCATAAATAGATCATAGATTTTGCTATGACAGCTAACTTTTTCTTTTCATAATTGGCGCTAATTCCAATAGGAGCCTTCAATTTAGTGGACAGAAAAAAATAATAAAGCAAAAACAAAAAATAGGAAAAAAGACGAAATTGCTTACGGAGCAAAACATAAGAAACCTAACCTAGCATTATTAAATTGAGCTGATATGACATTTCTATCACTTAAACTTAAAAAAAAGAAAAACACGTATATTGCATTGGCATACACGAATTATTTGATATATAAAACTACACTTGACCCAAAAAGAAACGTAAAAATTAAACGTGATCTGCTACTAAGGTATGTTAATTTCATAGGCTGGCGGCAGTTGAGGGCTTGACCTTGAGTTCAACCTAACATATTTTGACATTCTTCTTAGTTGGTGTTAAACAACGTGTTATTGATTTAATTAAACTAATTTCTTTTATCATATTTATACTTCTGTTCTTCAGAATCATTCGCCAATGTACACTGCATTTTTCCAGGTCGTGTTTTCCAATATCTCGTGTCGTCAAACTGCAACATTTAGACTAGTATAATATGCAACAAGTTCGAAGGTTATTATTATTTAATTAGTTTGGGGAATTGAATGATATATATATATAAAATATAAAAAATAAAAATAAAAGGTCGTTTTGATACAAGTCATATTGTGAAAGATTGAGGAGATCTCTTGGAATTAAAATACTAGGGGCAGAAGAAAGGTGTTGGCCCGTATTCAGCTAGTTTTATTATTTTTATCAACTCATTGCGTACTAGTAGTATTAGCAGACCTATAAACCACGTTACGGTCGGCGCCTAACTCCTTATTTTTATTTTTATTTTAATTGATATATTCTATTAATTAATTCTGTATTTCGTCGAAGTTAATACTCAGACAAGGAAATTATGTAACCAATGAAAGGAAAATGCTAGGGAATATAAGGATGTTCGTTTTGAAAAGGTTTGTAACTATTTGGTTATGGGCTAATTCCAAGTAAAAAATTTAGAGAAATTTAGACCGTGTAGCACTTGTAAGTATATGCAATATATATTAACAGCACAATATTTCTCAATTTTCTGGTAAATTAATGTATAATAATTATATTCTTGTTTTGTAGAGTTCGGTTCTTGTGTCCTCTATTGAAATTAAAGCGAAGGGAGATTTCTGCAAATAGTATTGGGGGAAAAACTTGGTAGATTTTCGCAAAGAAGATTTTGAGATTTTGTCGATAAAAATCTGGTGAAAAAGATTGCAACCCTTCTAACTTATAGGAATATTGATGTAGAAAGTAGATCGGTTGGGATATCTTCTTCCCATTAGTCTAGTAATGAAAAAATTCCGAAGATTAATGTTGGGTTAAGCTTGAGGCCCAGTCCATTTAGGCTTGGACCAATCTCTACTTTGAAGTCATCCCGACCCGAGTAGGGCTTTACTAAAATAACAGTCTAATGAGAGCAACATGTGGCAGTGGCACCGAATAGAGCGTCAAGCTGATCCGTGTTGGAGGTAAAAATTGCACGGGTGCCCCTCTTTAACCTGTACCCGCTTTGTTTTTATGTTTGTATCGGTACCCATTTTTTTGTTAAAACCCTTTCGAAAAGACAATCTTACCCTTTTACAAGCAATCAAGCCTACTTTCTCTCTCTCTTCAAGTAAACCCCATTCCTCTACTTCCATTCATATACTTTGCAAATACTCTCTTTCTCTCTCCCTCTCTCGTTCTTACCTTTTACGATTGTCATTGTTTTTTGATAATCATCGCTTCAACTGTTTGTTCGCCAACAATATTACGTATAATCACAGGTACATTGCAGTACCTTTACGTTCTGGGTATTGTTTTTTTTTTGTGATAGTGATGTTCTATAGTGCTTTGTTAAATTTGTGCTTTGATGTTTAATTTTATTGGTGTTTTATTTTGGTAATATGCTGAAATTTTTAAACGTGTGTGTCTGTTTTAAATGAACATTTCTATAAATTCTTTAGCTATGGAGCTGAAGTTTTGTTTGTATTTTTTGTTATATTATTATGAATTAAGGACAAAACTTCAGCATATGAGGTGCTGAAGATTTTACAAATGAACTAATTGACTTAACCATCTTGTGCTGAAATTTTAAAAAAAACTCATGACAAAACTATAGAATTAAGGACAAAACTTCAGCATATGAGGTGCTGAAGATTTTACAAATGAACTAATTGACTTAACCATCTTGTGCTGAAATTTTAAAAAAAACTCATGACAAAACTATAGAATTAAGGACAAAACTTCAGCATATGAGGTGCTGAAGATTTTACAAATGAACTAATTGACTTCAACATCTTGTGCTGAAGTTTTTCATAAAGCTCATGACGACTAAACTATCGAATCCAGGTATTAAAACTTCAGCACAGTGGTTGCTGAAGTATTAAAAAATGAACTAATTTACTTCAGCATCTTGTGCTGAAGTTTTTCATAAAGCTCATGAAGACTAAACAAACTTCAGCACATTATGTGCTGAAGTCTTTACAAATAAACTGATTAACTTCAGCATCTTGTGCTGAAGTTTTAAAAAAAGCTCATGAAGACTAAACAAATTTCAGCACATGCTGTGCTGAAGTTTTTACAAATGAACTGATTAACTTCAGCTTCTTGTGTTGAAGTTTTAAAAGAAGCTCATGACAAAACTATAGAATTAAGGACAAAACTTCAGCATATGAGGTGCTGAAGATTTTACAAATGAACTAATTGACTTCAGCATCTTGTGCTGAAGTTTTAAAAAAAGCTCATGACAAAACTATAGAATTAAGGACAAAACTTCAGCATATGATGTGCTAAAGATTTTACAAATAAACTAATTGACTTCAACATCTAATGCTGAAGTTTTTTTATAAAGCTCATGACGACTAAACTATCAAATCCAGGTATTAAAACTTCAACACAGTGGTTGCTGAAGTATTAAAAAAATGAACTAATTCACTTCAGCATCTTCTGCTGAAGTTTTTTATAAAGCTCATGAAGACTAAACAAACTTCAGCACATTATGTGCTGAAGTCTTTACAAATGAACTGATGAACTTCAGCATCTTGTGTTGAAGTTTTTCATAAAGCTCATGACAAAACTATAGAATTAAGGACAAAACTTCAGCATATGAGGTGCTGAAGATTTTATAAATGAACTAATTTACTTCAACATCTTGTGCTGAAGTTTTTCATAAAGCTCATGACGACTAAACTACCGAATCCAGGTATTAAAACTTCAGTACAGTGATTGCTGAAGCATTAAAAAATGAACTAATTTACTTCAGCATCTTGTGCTGAAGTTTTCTCATAAATCTCATGAAGACTAAACAAACTTCAGCACATGCGGTGCTGAAGTTTTTACAAATGAACTGATTAACTTCAGCTTCTTATGCTGAAGTTTTAAGAAAAGCTAAAAACTATAGAACTAAGGACAAAACTTCAGCATATGAGGTGCTGAAGATTTTACAAATGAACTAATTGACTTCAGCATCTTGTGCTGAAGTTTTTCATAAAGCTCATGAAGACTAAACAAACTTCAACACATTATGTGCTGAAGTCTTTACAAATCAACTGATTAACTTCAGCATCTTGTGCTGAAGTTTTAAAAAAAGCTCATGATAAAACTATAGAATTAAGGACAAAACTTCAGCATATGAGGTGCTGAAGATTTTACAAATGAACTAATTGACTTCAGCATTTTGTGCTGAAGTTTTTCATAAAGCTCATGAAGACTAAACAAACTTCAGCACATGCGATGCTGAAGTTTTTACAAATGAACTGATTAACTTCAGCTTCTTGTGCTAAAGTTTTAAAAAAAACTCATAGCAAAACTATAAAATTAAGGACAAAACTTCAGCATATGAGGTGCTGAAGATTTTACAAATGAACTAATTAACTTCAGCATCTTGTGCTGAAGTTTTAAAAAAAGCTCATGAAGACTAAACAAGCACATGCGCTGCTGAAATTTTTACAAATGAACTGATTAACTTCAGTTTCTTGTGCTGAAGTTTTAAAAAAAGCTCATGACAAAACTATAGAATTAAGGACAAAACTTCCGCATATGAGGTGCTGAAGATTTTACAAATGAACTAATTGACTTCAACATCTTGTGGTGAATTTTTTCATAAAGCTCATGACGACTAAACTATCAAATCCGGGTATTAAAACTTCAGCACAGTGGTTGCTGAAGTATTAAAAAATGAACTAATTTACTTCAGCATCTTGTGCTGAAGTTTTTCATAAAGCTCATGACGACTAAACTATCGAATCCAGGTATTAAAACTTCAGCACAGTGGTTGCTGAAGTATTAAAAAATGAACTAATTTACTTCAGCATCTTGTGCTGAAGTTTTTCATAAAGCTCATGAAGACTAAACAAACTTCACCACATTATGTGCTGAAGTCTTTACAAATGAACTGATTAACTTCAGCATCTTGTGCTGAAGTTTTAAAAAAATCTCATGAAGACTAAACAAACTTCAGCACATGCGGTGCTGAAGTTTTTACAGATGAACTGATTAACTTCAGCTTCTTGTGCTGAAGTTTTAAAAAAATCTCATGAAGACTAAACAAACTTCAGCACATGCGGTGCTGAAGTTTTTACAGATGAACTGATTAACTTCAGCTTCTTGTGCTGAAGTTTTAAAAAAAGCTCATGACAAAACTATATAATTAAGGACAAAACTTCAGTATATGGGTGCTGAATATTTTACAAATGAACTAATTGACTTGAGCATCTTGTGCTGAAGTTTTTCATAAAGCTTATGACGACTAAACTATCGAATCCAGGTATTAAAACTTCAGCACAGTGGTTACTGATGTATTATAAAATGAACTAATTTACTTCAGCATCTTGTGCTGAAGTTTTTCATAAAGCTCATGAAGACTAAACAAACTTCAGCACATTATGTGCTGAAGCCTTTACAAATGAACTGTTTTGTGCGTGATTCAAATATGAGAAGAGACGGAGTGTTTTGTGCGTGATTCAAATATGAGAAGAGACGGAGGTGCGTGATTTTTATATGTTATGTTAGGGGTAGAATGGTCATGTTAGTGCGGATTTTTTGTCAACTGGCTACCAAATCATTAATTTTTAAAAATAGGGTATAGATTAAAATGTGGCTGCTATCTAGGGTATGACTGCAAATCGCCCGTGTTGGAGCCTCGGCGGAGATGTAAATTTGAAAAGGAAAGAAGTATTCTCTAGTAAAAATAACATCAACTAGCCAGTTTTGAAAATGATGGTTAAAAAGCGGCCAGAGTTTGCAAAGTAAGTGAAAAATAGCCATTATTTGGCGCGGAAACAAAATTCCTTTAACTGAAACACCGTCCCCCTTTCGTCGGGCGGTGCTTGTGTGGAGGGTGCGCCACCTGAAATCGCAAATAACTCAACATAATATATTATAATACGAATCTATTGCATATTAAAATCTAGCATATATGCTAGGGGTAACTCTATGTATGTCAAAGCTAGCATAATATGCTAGAATTTTAAACGGTTACAAGTCAAAATTCATCGTGTTATGATGGAGTTCAATAAAACGAAAAGAAAATGAAAAAGTGAGTGTATGCCGACTTTTGAGTAGAAATTGCACGGGGCGTCCTATTTGGTTGCCCCTATTTAACCTATACCCATATGTTAAAAATTATTTAACCTATACCCTAATTTTTACAACTTCAGGCGCCACCTTCCTGATACCTGTGCAAAACTTCAGCTTATTTAGTGCTGAAGTTTTTATAAATTAACTAAACAGCTTCAGCATCTTCTGCTGAAGTTTTTGAAAAAGCTTTATGACAAAACTAATTAATCCAAGACAAAACTTCAGCTTATTTAGTGTTGAAATTTTTACAAATGAACTAAATAACTTCAACATCTTCTGCTGAAGTTTTTGAAAAGCTTTATGACAAAACTAATTAATTCAGGACAAAATTTCAGCTTATTCAGTGCTGAAGTTTTTACAAATGAACTAAATAATTTCAGCACTTCTGCTGAAGTTTTTGAAAAAGCCTAAAATGGTGAAGTTTGTCTGATTGACTTTGTGCCTGAAGTTTATGTGAAAAGTGGGTACGCTTGCAATTTTTTTGCAAAACGGGTATAAGTTTAAACGTGACCCAAAAAGCGGATATATTTTTGTCCAAATATTATTTCCGCCTAAAAAAAGGCTACATCTGAATTAGTTTTGAATATGCGGCTAATTTGCGACTACCGAATTGTAAGACAATGGCTTGGGCCATGGCTGTGTAGCCACTTACCTTGCAGTTAGCTGGTCTGAGACTCTTGGCAAAGCTACAAGGAAACATTATAGCACACTAGTTTAACAAATCCTGAATTAGATTATGGAGTTGAATAATTTTCCGAAAAATAAGTCATTTATTGGTAATTGATTGCCAGAAATATTTTATCAGGAAATAATTTTCTACCAAGGAGGCCAATAACTTGCCTCACTTGTTCAAAAGGCTAAAAACTAGTAGTAGAAGTATAGACAATGAAAATTATAAGCAAATTCAGCAAATAGTGTTTGCTTCAGACCATTTCCTCAACCAGTGAGCTATTTACCAGATGAAAAGGGGACCAAATTATGATACAAAATTACAGTGCAATAAAAGGTGATTCATATCCTTGTAATGTTTTCTGCACATGCAACATCAACTCACAAAATAATGTATTTTCACTTCTAACCAACAGTGGTATTGCCTGTCTAAAAGCTTATACCCATACAAATTAGCCATTTTCACAATCCAATCATTTGCTCACAACTTACAGCATAACAGCAACCGCGCTGACATTAGCAGTTGGCATAGAAACTTCAACAAGTCAAGGTCAAATAGAAATCACGATTGATGTTTCACACATTATTAATAACACAACGAAAAGCTAGTGCACATTGTCGGAGCACAAGATATTGAGATGCATGCGGATTACAAAGGAAACATCAAGCATAACACTTGATATGATCATGTATGCATCAACAATATCCCTACAAGTGGGAAGAGTTAAGCCAAGTGAAAACTTCATACCAGAAAATGAAAAAAGAAGATGACATACTAGCTATAATCTCCATTATCCAGAATAAAAGAAAGGTAACAACAGTAGCAGTAGTAGTAGCTTCACACCGTCGTCAGTCCTACTTAGAACATACAACACCAGCAACCCCAAAGACCAGTGGAATCTCACATGTCATAGTAAGACTCATACGCATGCTTCAAAGGATTCAGCAGCATTGGACTCATCAAGCATTTGAACAACTTGAGCAACACCAGCTGCAAGTTCCTTCTGAATGGCACCATCAGGCATATCAAATGTTCTCCTCCTAGCAACCGATATAGGCCTCCCGCCAGGTTGGGGGTCGATAACATCAAGCATTGCTTCTAGCTCATCCACCATTGACTTCTTTGCAGATCGGACCATTATATCAGCACCCTAATACACAAGGAAAAGAGAACGATAAATGCATTTTTGGAATAAAAGCAAGAACACTAAAAATGGTTGAGGGCAATGGAGAAAATGCGATCTCGTTATATGCAGACAATTGATGTCGTCAACAAACTCCATATGGATTTTGTAGAGAAAATAAATAGAGTGGATGATAACATTTCTGTCTGCAGTAGGCATCATTTCATGCTCATCTACCAAAATACAGACTCGACATAATTTTGCGGATGTGAGGAAGCTACAGCACAACTAGCTGAGAGGTCAGCAAGTTCTTGTTTCCCGGCTTCAATTTCAGGAAAGACGGCAGCATAGTAATAAATAAGCTGCATCCTTATTTAACTCGTTACCATTGCCTATCTAGTCGGATAAAGCAAAAATGTACATTCTGAGGTTACCAGGAAAATCTAAACGGAAACTGAATAACCAAACTAGAAGCACAAACTGGTCTAAAAAAGTCAATGTACCAAAGGTCGTGTTTATGTTGTTCCAAAGTCAGACGCAGAATTCCTATATAATGTCTCTCTTATTTATGAACTATTTCGACCAAAAACCATCCAAAACCCCCAAATCCAACAAAGCTGAAAAACAAATTAGAAAAAGAAATGGAGAACCACTAAAAACAGGGAAGTTGAAAGGCCACTATCGGGGATCAGACCATGCAACAACTGATAAACATCTGAAAACTATAGAACCAATCATTGATAAATGATACTTCACCAACAAAAGTAACCAACTTCAAAGTTGCAGAATTCAAGTACTCTATCCACTCCAATTTACTGATTTCTTTCATTTTGAGACGTTCCAAAATGTTTGACACAACTCAATTAACAACAGTATTTCATTAAATTTTCACAGCTTTCAAAAATCCAAATACATCTAACGATTCAAATTATAAAATTTGAAGTGATGTTTTCTAATCAGACTAACTTTTCAACTATTACTTCCATAATTTCTTCCATAGTCAGTAATGTAACAAATTAACTCAAATCAAACATCTTTAATTTAGTATCAAGTCAAACTCCGCGATATAAAATATAATGAACCAGAGTAAGTACGATTTAGATAGCTAAAACCCGATAAGCAAATTGATACCAACGACCAGCAACATTAAACTATGTATAACTGTTTAATTATAAGTCTGACTACAGGAAAGATAACACAAAAATATGTATACCTCAATGGCATCAACAGTGAGAAGCAGCACAATAATCTTCTCAGAGAACCTCTGACGCTCCTCAGCATCACGGGCAACACGACGTCGGTAAGTGAAGTTGTTAAATAGAGCCCTTAGCTCCTTCAACTTAGTCTTGGCAATGGCCAGTTCCCTCAGAGCACGCAGTGCTTGAGACCTCCTAATCAAGTAAGCCCTGAAGCTCATCTGAATAGCTAATGCTGCATCTTGTGGTGATATCTCCTTCCTCTTTCCCCTTCTCTTCTCCACCCTCTTCGCAAATACCTATACATCACCAAAAAAAAAAAAAAAAAAAAAAAAAAAAAAAAAAAAAAATCCATCAAACGAAATATAAAGAGCCCACATTGATCAACAAAATCTTAATACTCCATGCGTCCCAATTTATGTGATGCACTTTACTTTTTAGTCTGTCTCAACAAAATGATACCTTTATATATTTAAAAACAATTTATTATAGCCACATAAATATCTAAGGGTTGATTAGATCACATGTTTCAATTTTCTTTCTTTCTTAAACTTCCAATCAAACAACATTACATAAAATGGGCCGAAGGGAGGAATGAGTAATAATAATCAAAAGTTAACCTGTCTTAAGACGAGTGCCCCGTGATCGGATGGCTCTTCAATCTCAACTATACGTGCAGAACCAACAGATTTACCACTCTCACATTTCTTCTTCTTCTTATCTTTCTTCTCTTTTTTCTCACTGTCGGAATCATCTCCGCCAGCATTTGATGCTCTGAAAGTGTACGTACGTGAATCCTCATTCTTCCCTTTGATCTCAGCAGTAAATTTGTAACTTTTATCCAAATTACCTTTCTTTTTACCATCTTTGACCTCAGCAATCCAGTTGTACTTCCGATCAACCCCGTCCTTCTCGGGGTTCTTGATCTCAGCCGTCCACGTGTACTTCCTCTCACCAACTTTCTTGTTCTTCTTCTTCTTCTCCTCAATGAACAGCCGCTCGAGTTCAGAGACTCGGTCAGACAGACTCTGTAACTCAGTACCGAGTCCGACCCGTCGATGAACCCGGCGAGTGGAGGTGTAAAAAGGGGTTCTTTCGATTTGGATCAGATCAGTGATGGTATCAAAGTCATCAAAAGGGGAGGTGAGATCGAGAAGTGTAGTGGGTGTGAAAGTGTTAGGGCAAAGGAGATCGAGAGTGGTGTCAAGCTCATCTTCAATGTGGAATGAGGGGTTTAGAAGTAGGGTTTTGGGTGTGAAAAGTGAGGATTCTTTGAGGAAGAATGAAGAAGGAGAAGGAGAAGGAGAGTAGTCAAAAAGATCAAATCTCCTGAAACGGCTCATTTTTAGCTTGAATCTAGCAACCAAAAGGAAAAAAAGTTGTAAAAATGGAGGATAAAATATGCAGAAGTGGGTTTATTAATTAGGTGGGAAGAGAGTCAAGAAGTAGAGTGAAAGGAGGGGTAAGATTGGAATTTGGTGGAGATTAGTGGGAAGCAAGTTGTTGAGTACTTTGTGGGGACGACTAGTTGATTGGTTAACGGATAATCATATTTACGAAAATGTCCCTGAAAAGGTTAGGAATTTACGGCGTAGAAAAACATAATAGACAAAAGAATCTTAAGATTGCGACCAAGGCATGTGGGGTTTCAGACTTTTGGGGGCCACTAGTAGCATTAATAAACAATCAAATTTCATGAGACAAATTAAGTGGAGTATGCTTTAGTTTTTGGAATTTTATTGAATCAGCTGTCTTTGTATAGGATCGCACGTGGGATAGAGTTTGGAGTTTTGTCCTGTTCAATTTATATATATGATCATTTAAGAAATGGAGATTTGCGTGAATTAAATTCAAGGTATGTCACCACTAAATTGTAGCAAAATATTCCTTAATTAGGCGACCATCGTCCAAAAAATCATTCTAAATTCTTATGTGCTATCTTTTCTAATTCTACTTTTTTCCTTACCCAGATAAATCACAATTCAGAATTAAGATTATTTCAATTTTTTTCCTTTTACTTTTTGTATCAGGGAGAGGGAGTGTTAAGAAAATGACTAATTTTAAAAATTAGTATATTTTTCCAAACGAGAATTGTCCAAACTTTAACTTATTTGTACAGGTTTGGGTTCAAGAAAGACAACGGTAGAAATAAATGAGTATGTCATTTATTTGTATTAATTATGCCCTCAATTGTAGCTTAAGTAATTTCCTTTGAATAAAATACTTAGAACAAGCAAATGTACTTCTTGAGAAAATTGTCAACTATTTCAATCGTATACTACAAGATGTGATTCGGATGATGAACATGCGCAAAGATGAGATCTACTCGTGTTGAAGAAAGGTGGAATCAAGATTAACTTAATCAGAACACTTACTTTTAAGTGAATTTTTTTTTACCCTTTTTATCATTTACATCACGTTTCAATACCGATGTAGAAATAGCCTCATTTGTTTACACTTAATAAAAGTCTGAATCTTAATCATTTAAATCTCAGTTATTAAATGTGTTTATTTTTAAAGTTTGAATCTTAATCATTCAAATCTTATTCATTAAGTGTCTTTACTTTTTTACTTCACAACCACTTAATGAGTCTGAATAGGTCTATATGATTAAAATCTATATCAAAGACTTAACTTCATTAAGATACTATCATCTATATTCATTATTAACTCCTGTCACCGCCTACCCCACCAGCATAACCGCCACCACTACCACCACCCACCACCCCTACCTCCATCATCCTCAACCATAACTACTCACTCACCCACCTCAACTACTAAAACCAACCGCCCCATCACCATCAACAACCATAACTGGCACCGTCCACCATTATAAACTAGCTACCACCACTCATTATCACCTTCCTCAATCACAATCACTACCACCACCATCCATCATTATCAACTATCACCACCCACCACTATCATCCTCAACCATAATGGTCATTGCTGCCAATCACCACAAGCTATTACCCAGAACCACCACCATGAACTAAAACCACCACCAACCAGCGTTATTGGTCGGAGCTAACAAGCACCTCTATTAACCATCCACAACTATATATATATATATATATATATATATATATTTTATTTGAATTTTACGTTTATTAATTTTTAAATAAAGATAAATTTTATATAGTCAGATGTTAAAAAACAAACAGTCTTAATCATTTAGTATTCAGATCTTAATACACATCTTAATATTCAGATATGTAATCATATTCAAATGTCTTAGCCTTAATAACGTTTTACCAAAGTGTGTTAATTCTTTCTTTAAACGAGCTGATGGATGAAATGAAGGGTTAATCCTAGTTAAGCTTAATAACTGTTAGATCTGTGAATTTGATGATAAATATAATATGTTTAAGCGCCGCAATAGTAAAGGCAAGTCAAAACGTGTTCGATGATTGCTAATGAATGCTCAAAGAAATCTGTGGATTTAATGCATGCAATGGCAATAAATGTAATAATGAAGGATATGTCATCCAAATTCTTGAATGACTAGGGCCAATCAACCCTTTGTCAGCAATGTGGATAATAGCAAACGTGGATGAATACAAGATTCTTGGATCTTGTAGATGGAAAGGTATCCTCCAACTCAAGAATCAATAGAAAAGACAAGTAATGTTACAAACGTATTTTCTTTCAGAAGGTTCAAGATCCCCCTTTTCTCTTTTTTTCTTCCTATATATAAGGAATATTCTTTTGAAATTCTAAACAAGTACAAGCCAATGGAATATTCTTTCTTCCTGACCTAAACTTATTTTACCTTTACTGTCTATTTCTCTATTCGACCAAACGTCGGCTTCTCTTGAGAGGGGCTCTTCGTCATCGAACCTTGGCCAAAGTAGACCTCGACCACGACCATCAAAGCCAATAAGTTTAATCCAAATTTCGACCAATACAAATGCACATCTTGATATTCAGATACGTAATCATATTCAAATGTTTTAGTCTTAATACACATCTTGATATTCAGATATGTATTTAAATTCAAAGATCTTAATCTTAAAAAAAATAAATGAGGCCGTATTGATCCATGATTGTACCGTAAATATAGGGCCAACATAGCATGCATCAATAGTAACAGAAAAAAGGAATGGAAGGAAAAGGCAGTTACATTTAATTTTGCAAGTGTATCAAAGAAAAAAAAGGAAATAACATATTCAACAAAAACGATGAAGAAAGGAATGGGAGAAAGAGGAATTGGAGGGGGAGATGATTCACAAGATGAGATGACAGATGAACTTATATTAACACTTTTTGGCCTCGGTCATTTAGGATTTTGCATGATCGGTAACAATAACGAAAATATGTGAAAGATTACAAGAGAAATCTGATCTTTAAGGAATATTTGTCTTTAAGGGCGCAAGAGAAATCTGATCTTTAAGGTATATTTGTCTTTAAGAGCGCAAGATATATATATTTACCATCAAAATCGGATAACAATTAAATTTGTAGGTGGTTTTAAGAATACGGGGACTAACTTGACACAAAACGATAAATGAGATTGCAATTGAAATAAATAATGAAAAAGTAAATGCAAACCACACGAATTGAACAGTCTTAGCCTTGGAAGGTTAAACACCCTCGATCCAGGTACGCTTCAATCGGTGTCAGGACATAGAAGAGTAAGAGCTTAAAGAGAAGTGATAATAATATATTGCTTTGGGATGCGTGTTACAATGTGTTCAATGAATTATCATACACCCTTTATATATTAGAGGAGTCCCACTTTAGGTACAATTATTTAAAAGGTAAAAATTCCTTGATCTTTGCTGATTGCTAGTTCCTTACTGATACGTGCCGAGATTCTCGCTGCAACATCTTCCCCGATTATGGATATTTCGGTCTTTTGTTGATCATTCTAACAATGTCTCTTCGAGCTCGTTCGGGGCTAGGGTCGACTCCGGGGTCTCAGACTCAATGTCCTCGAAGGCAGGTGTTCTGGCCCTAGGTTCTAGCCCGGTGTGGCTTGGGTACGATCTTCAGTCTTGCATTGTCATATTCCGAGCATGTCCTTTCATGTCGTAGGCGAACTAGATCTTGACCGTATAAAAATAGTCCCCTCATTTTTTGGAGAGTAGACGACGAGAAACGATATGAGCTTCCGATTCTTTCTTCGACACCACATGACAGATACGACAAAACAGTCAAAACGTCTCGACAGTTGGCATTAAATGTTTGTCAGTTGCTGGTCGACCACTCCTGGATGCGAACTATCGTTGAAAAACTATAAATACCTCCTCATTTGCTCATTCAAACTTTATATTCAAACCTTCTGCCCTCGTACCATAGCAATCTTAATATTTTTAGGCACTTATATTTCTGTTATTTAAGGTCTTTTTATAAGAACTTTTGTTCCGTCTTCATCCCAAACCATCAAGTGTAATCTTTTAACTTCCTCTTTTTCCTCCCTTTTCCTTAATTTTCAAAGAAATGGAGAAGACTTCAAAAATCGTTCCCCGAAAATAAACTCCTTCTACCTCGCGGCCGGCTACCGAAGAAACCGTTTTGTATACTACTGTCGAGGAACCAGTACCAGAACCTCCTCTGAAAATGTTCATCCCCGGGGGTGCCCGGTCAATGCTGATTTTAAGGCCGAAAAGCCCTCCCCATACCAGGCCGGTTCGAGGAGGTTTCGAGGTCATCTGCTCGATCACCGAGGATGTTTAAAAAAGGATTGTAATTGGGATAACAAACATGTGGTGGTTCCCGAACCTGATGAAGACATCACCACCCATGTTGAGGGATTTTTAAGTGTTTACACTTGTCCCTTCACGCTGGGCCTCTTGGACCCCGTTACCATCAATTTTTTCAAAAGATACGAGGTAATAATCGGTCAAATTCACCCTTCTTTCTGGAGGATCGTAATCCTCCTCTGTTTCTTTGTATGCAAGATCAAAGGGTGCCCTTTCACTATCGACCACCTCATGCGTTTATACAGTCCCTGGCTATACGGGGGGGGGA